>CAUYLG010037598.1:0-23187 GCA_963573385.1 Cacajao melanocephalus
AGTGCCTAAAGCCGGGCGCGGTGGCTCACGCCTGTAATCCCAGAACTGTGGGAGGCTGAGGCAGGCGGATCACCTGAGGTCAGGAGTTCAAGACCAGCCTGACCAACATGGAGAAACCCCGTCTCTACTAAAAATACAAAATTAGCCAGGCGTGGTGGCGCACGCCTGTAGTCCCAGCTACTAGGGAGGCTTAGGCAGGAGAATCACTTGAACCTAGGAGGCGGAGGTTGTGGTGAGCTGAGATCATGCCACTGCACTCCAGCCTGGGCAACAAGACAAAAAAAAAAAAAAGAGAAAAGAAAAGTGCCTACAGCCAGGGCAGAAAAGCTGTCTGACAGGGTTAGCTTGAGCCGTGCCCAGCACTAACACAGAGCCAGGAAGAACGTCTGCTCCCACTAACCAGACTGGAAACAATTCATAATGCAGGAGGCGCTGGGTAGAGCATTAGCACAGGTCTAACCCACACCACTCTGGTTCCACCTAAGAAGTCTTTTTTTTTTTGGAGACAGAGTCTCACTCTGTTGCCCAGGCTGGAGTGCAGTGGCACAATCTTGGATCACTGCAACCACAGCCTCCCAGATTCAAGTGATTCTCCTGCCTCAGCCTCCTGAGTAGCTGGGATTACAGGCACCTGCCACCACACCTGGCTAATTTCTGTATTTTAGTAGAGATGGGGTTTTGCCATGTCACCCAGGCTGGTCTTGAACTCCTGCAATCCACCTACCTTAGCCTCCCAAAGTACTGAGATTATAGGCATGAGCCACTGGGCCCAGCCCTACCTAACGAATCTTAAAAGCAAGGATCAAAATGTTCCCAAGGTACTTAACTGTATTCCAGAAGAAATGTCATGAATATAGGATTACAAAAAATCCAGCATTCAATAAGATAAAATGCACAATCTCTTGCATACAATCAAAGAATGGAAAGCTTGCGAAGAAGCAGGAAAGGCCAGGCTCAGTAACTCGCACCTATAATCCCAGCACTTTGGGAGGCTGAGGCAGGAGGATCGCCTGAGGTCAGAAGTTCTAGACCAGCCTGGCCAACATGGTGAAAGACTGTCTCTACTAAAAATACATAAATTAGCTGGGTGTAGTGGTAGGTGCCTATAAACCCAGCCACTTGGGAGGCTGAGGCAGGAGAATTGCTGGAACCTGGGAGGCAAAGGCTGCAGTGAGCCAAGATCACACCACTGCACTCCAGCTTGGGCAACAGAGCAAGACTCCATCTCAAAAAAAAAAAAAAAAAAAAAAGCCAGGTTTGGTGGCGCATGCCTGCCATCCCAGCTACTCAGGAGGCTGAGGCAGGAGAATCACTTGAATCTGGGAGACAGGGGTTGTGGTGAGCTGAGATCGCACCACTGCACTCCAGCCTGGGCAACAGAGTACAACTCCATCTCAAAATAAATAAATAAATAAGCTACACTACCGCAGATCGCAGGGAGCCTTACACATTTGAAAAGGGGCCTGGTCCGCTGACATCACATCACAGACAAAAATATCAAAGATACAAAAATATTTTGAATCCGCTGGAAGAAAGCTGTGATATAGATATTATGACTCATTCCGAAATGTTCTCGTAGCAGCTTGGTATACCTTAAAAGGATAAATCAATCCTGCTCAAACTCAGAAAACCATTTAGGGCCTTTCAAAACCAAGAGAGGTGCCAAGGCATTTTGAAAGAGGCCATTAGTGAGAGACGTGGCAAGTTACCTCTGACTTATTAAAAAAGCAAATGATTTTATAAATGAGCCCATTACGAAGTATTCACAAGATATTAGAGCTCTGAGAACTGGCTGAATAGGAGGGAACGGAGGATAATTAGGGCAGTTAGAAATCTGTTATTTTGGGAGTTTGCCAAAGGAAATAATTCCTACATTCGTGCTTGGGCAGATAGTTGTGATGGCTTTGCAGAGGGCCTGAGTGCAGAAACCTGGCACTGCAAAAAAAAAGAAAAAGAAACGGTGATGAGGACATCACCCCTGACTCAGAGACTCACATCTGGATCGTGGAGGGGACGCAAGTACTTACACCAATAAACTGCATTACCATGTGCTATGATAATACTGGAAATATGGGCCAGGTGCCTTAGCTCATACCTGCAATCCCAGCTCTTTGGGAGGCCAAGGTGGGAGGATCAGTTGAGGCCAGAAGTTCAAGACCAGCCTAGGCAACATAGCAAGACCTCCATCTCTACAAAAAACTACAAAAATTAGCTGGGCATGGTGGTGTTCACCTGTAGTCCCAGTTACTCGGGAGGCTGAGGTGGGAGGATCGCTTGAGCCCAGGAATTGGAGGCTGCAGTGAGCTACGATCGCACCACTGCACTCCAGCCTCCGCAACAGAGTGAGATCCTTTCTCTATTAAAAAAAAAAAAGAAGAAGTAGGGCCGGGCACGGTCGCTCACCTATTGCACCTTGGGAGGCCGAGGCGGGCGGATCACAAGGTCAAGAGATAGAGACCATCCTGGCCAACATGGTGAAACCCCATCTCTACTAAAAATATAAAAATTAGTGGGGCGTGTTGGTGGTGCGTGCCTGTGATCCCAGCTACTCAGGAGGCTGAGGCAGGAGAATCGCTTGAACCTGGGAGGCAAAGGTTGCGATGAGCCGAGATCGCACTACTGCACTCCAGCCTGAGCAACAAGAGTAAGACTCCATCTCAAAAAAAAAAAAAGTGGGTCGCTCTGGCTGCAGGGAGGGTGTGAGAGGCTGAATAAGATCCCCCAAAACACCCAGGTCCTAATCCTGGAAACCTGCAAATGCCACCTTGTATTGCCAAAGGGGTTTTGCAATGTGAGTACGTAGGGATCACCCTGGATTACCTGCCTGGGCCCAGAGGAATCACACGAGTCCTTATGAGAGGGAGGCAGAGAGAAAGTCGATGACAGAAGAGGAAGAAGCTGACGTGACAGTGTGAGCAGAGAGAGATTTGAGGGTGCTTCGCTGCTGGCTGTGAGGACAGAGGACAGGCCCTGAGCCAAGAAATGCAGCTCTACAAACCGGAAAACGCAAGAAATGGATTCTCCTCTGGAGCCTCCAGAAAGAGCATGGCCCTGGGATACCTGGGTTTGGGACCAAGGGAAAAAAAAACCGCTTCCAATTTCTGACCTTCAGAAGGGTAAGAGGATAAATTTGCGCTTTGGATTTTGTTTTTTGTTTTGTTATTTTTTTGAGACGGAGTCTCACTCTGTCGCCTACACTAGAGTACAGTGGCGTGATCTCAGTTCACTGTAACCTCCGCCTCCCAGGTTCAATTCTCCTGCCTCAGCCTCCTGAGTAGTTGGGATTACAGGCATGTGCCACCACGCTCGACTTATTTTTGTATTTTTAGTAGAGTGGGGGTTTCACCATGTTGGCCAGCCTGGTCTTGAACTCCTGACCTCGTGATCCACCCACCTTGGCCTCCCAAAGTGCTAGAATTACAGGCATGAGCCACTCTGCCTGGCCAAATTTTTTGTTTTGTTTTGGTTTGTTTTTTGTCTTTTGTTTAGATCAAGTTTTGCTCTTGGGGCCTAGGCTGGAGTGCAATAGTGCAATCTCGGCTCACTGCAACCTCTGCCTCCGGGGTTCAAGTGATTCTCCTCCCTCAGTCTCCTGAGTAGCTGGGATTATAGGCGCCCGCCACTAGGCCCGGCTAATTTTTGTATTTTTAGTAGAGACAGGGTTTGAATGTGTTGGCCAGGCTGGTCTCAGACTCCTGACCTCAAGTGATCTGCCCATCTCGGCCTCCCAAAGTGCTGGGATTACAGGCGTGAGCCACGGCGCCCGGCCAAAAACTTGGATTTTCATCTGCTTCGTGTTGCATCCTTTTGCATGTCTATTTTGGTAAATGTTTTAGCGTACACTAGTAAAAAGCTGATGCATATGATGTATAAATACTACACATGAGGCCAGGCGCAGTGGCTCACGCCTGTAATCTCAGCACTTTGGGAGGCCGAGGCGGGCAGATCATGATGTCAGGAGTCTGAGACCAGCCTGATCAACAAGGTGAAACCCGTCTCTACTAAAAATGCAATAATTCGCTGGGCATGGTGGCGCGCACCTGTAATCCCAGCTACTCGGGAGGCTGAGGCAGGAGAATTGCTTGAACCCGGGAGGTGGAGGTTGCAGTGAGCCGAGATTGTGTCACTGCGCTCCAGCCTGGGCGACAGAGTGAGACTCCGTCTCAAAAAAATAAATAAATAAGATTTTTAAACAATTTTCAAAAATAAATAAATAAATACACATAGGTCCTTGGGAATGCCTCCTAGACTTTTGTTTTGTTTTCTGATAGGGGCGCGTGATCAGTAAACATGCAGAGGCCCCAGCTTAGAGGCAGGAAGGGCAATAGCAAGACCTGCCGAGGCCCAGAAGAGCTGAGGGCTGGACCTGAAGGGGTGGCCGTGGCCATGACCGGCGAGGTTCCCAGACAGATCTGCTGAATGGAAGAGCCAGTGGGCACCCACAGTGGTTGGACAAACAGGTTTGTGGTTCAGATGAAAACTTGGGGCTGGGAACACCCATTTGAGAGTGATCAGGGCCAGGTGCAGTGGCTCACGCCTGTAATCCCAGCACTTCAGGAGGTCACAGTGGGCAGATCATTTGAGGTCAGGAGTTGGAGAGCAGCGTGGGCTACATGGCAAAACTGTCTCTGCCAAAAATAAATTTTTAAAAATTAAAATTAAAAAACAGAGCGGCTTGGCGTGGTGGCTCATGCCCATAATCCCAGCACTTTGGGAGGCCAAAGCAGGCAGATCGCCTGAGGTCGGGAGTTTGAGACCAGCCTGGCCAACATGGTGAAACCCCGTCTCTACTAAAAATACAAAAATTAGCTAGTTGTACTGGTGCATGCCTGTAATCCCAGCTACTCAGGAGGAGGAGGCACAGAATCGCTTGAACCCAGGAGGCAGAGGTTGCAGTGAGTGAAGGTCGCACCACTGCACTCCAGCCTGGGTAACAAAGTGAGACTCCATCTCAAAAAAAAAAAGGAGAGAGAGAGAGTGATCAGGACCTGAGCAGGCCAGGAAGGGAAACTAAGGTCACAGCATGGGGAATGGAGACAAAGAGAAGCAGCTGGAGATGGGGAAGGAAGCCTATAATCTGGCTGGAAGAGCAGGCAGAGAGTAAGCAGACAAGGAGCGTCTCCAGGGACTGCAGGAATTTAACCATCTTGAACAATTGGCCCCTTTTTTTTTAGATGGAGTTTCAATGGCGTGATCTGGGCTCACCGCAACCTGCACCTCCCAGGTTCAAATGATTCTCTGCCTCAGCCTGCTGAGTAGCTGGGATCACAGGCATGCGCCACCACGCTCAGCTAATTTGTACTTATAGTAGACATGGGGTTTCTCTATGTTGGCCAGGCGGGTCTCGAACACCCAACCTCAGGTGATCTGCCCACCTTGGCCTCCCAAAGCACTGGGATTACAGGTGTGAGCCACCACACCCAGCCCTACAGTCGGCCCATTTTACAGGCTCCTGCCTACAACCTGTTTCTTCCCAAACCCTGCGCAGAATGCAGTCACCTTGCTGGCTTAAACCAGCTCCTGAAGGATCCCAGCAACTTAGAGAAGAACCTCTAAGAAATGAATGAGAGGTTGTTTTAATGAAAAGGGTTTTAGTCCTTCCCTTTGTCCCCCCTCTGCCCACTGCAGCCAGCACTGAGATTCCACCTCTCACAGTCATTAACTTTCTCAGGATGGCACCAAAGTCACCCCCCAGGGGAGAGCTACGGCTCCGCTACCATCACATGCGACCTGGGTGCTGGCATGCTGGCTCCCTGCACCTGCGCCTCTGGGACCCCTCCTCTGCAGGTGATGATGCACCCCCTCCCCTCTCCCGTAGAGACACTGCTTTGGAGAATACGCACTGTGCTCTCCCTACTCAAGACAAGTGGTGAAACCCCTTTTGATCAAAGCTTCACTAGTCACAATAGCAAAGATGTGGAATCAACGCAAATGCCCATCAGTGACAGACTGGATAAAGAAAATGTGCTACACATGCACCATGTGTTGGAAATAGAAGTTGGAAATAGATGCTCCGTGCCGCAAAGGAAAATCAGTACCAAGACAAAGGATCTCTCAGCAAAACAATTATTTTTACTTTCTGCAGAAAGGGTACTCCCATAGCAATCCTGCTGTGAGAATAGAAAAAAACAAAGAAAATACACACAAATTTATCCCTTATGCATTTGGGGTCATCCTTACTGCTGTGAATGATCTCCGTTGGCTGGAGCCAGACCTCACAATCTAAACTAAAACCCGATTGGCTAATAACTTAAAACTTTTCTAAACAGGTAAAAGCAATGGAGAGCTGGGACATGCCTGTGAGCATGTCCAGCACAGACATCTTAAAGTACAAGGACATAGAAGGTACTATGTGCCTGTAAGCATGGCATGTCTAACAGCTATATAGAACAGGGCTTAACAAAGTTATTAGCACACTTATTCTTTAACAAGAAAGAAAACTTTAAAAAGGAACTTTTCTACTTCCCACACCATGGAATACTATGCAGCCATAAAAACAAATGGGATCATGTCCTTTGCAAGAACATGGATGGAGCTGGAAGCCATTATCCTCAGCAAACTAACACAGGAACAGAAAACCAAACACCACATGTTCTACTTATAAGTGGGAGCTGAACCATGAGAACACATGGACACAGGGAGGGGAACAACACACACTGGGGCCTGGAGGGGGGACGCAGGGGGAGGGAGAGCATTAGGAATAATAGCTAATACATTCTGGGCTTTACACCTAGGTGATGGGTTGACAGGTGCAGCAAACCACCATGGCACACATTTACCTATGTAACAAACCTGCACATCCTGCACATGTACTCCTGAACTTTAAAGATAAATTCAGATTAATATTTTTTTTGAGATGGAGACTCAGTCAGACTCGAGTGCAGTGGTGTGATCCTGGCTCACTGCAACCTCTGCCTCCCAGGTCCCAGTTCAAAAAATTCTCCTGCCTCAGCCTCCCTAGTAGCTGGGATTACAGGCACCCCCTACCATGCCTAGCTAATTTTTGTATTTTAGTAGAGAGGGGGTTTCACCGTGTTGGCCAGACTGGTCTTGAACTCCTGACCTTGTGATCCAGCCTTCCAAAGTTCTGGGATTACAGGTGTGAGCCACCATACCTGGCTCAGATTAAGTTTTTTGGAACAAAACTGCATTCTCCTGGAGAGTCATTTGTTACTCACCAGGCATATGAAACCTGGTTTTTTTTCAGGTAACAAGAGGGGCACAGGGGATCCGGGAGGGCAGGGGAGGAATGAAGGGGTCCCTGGTGTCAAACGCTATGGAGAATCAAGTGGGCTTAAAGCAGGAACGGCCGCAGGAAACCAACCTCTCAAACGCCGCACTGGGAAGGAAGGGGTGATTTATTCGGCCGGGAGCAAGGCGGCATAGCTGCCTGACAGCCAAGCTCCTTTTTTTTTTTTAATTGCAATTTAGGTTTTGGGGTACATGTGAAGAACATGCAAGATTGTTGCATAGGTACATACATGGCAGTGTGATTTGCTGCCTTCCACCCCCATCACCTATATCTGGCATTTCTCCCCATGCTGTCTCTCCCCAACTCCCCACCCCCCGCTGTCCCTCCCCTATTTCCCCCCCGACAGACCCCAGTGCGTGATGCTCCCCTCCCTGTGTCCATGTGTTCTCATTGTTCAACACCCACCTATGAGTGAGAACATGCGGTGTGTGATTTTATGTTCTTGCATCAGTTTAACAAATAAAACTGGGTCTTAGGTTTACAGCTTTAGAAATTACCTGTGGAAAAAATAAATAAATAAAAATAAAAATAAAATAGCACTTTGGGAGGCCAAGGTGAGTGGATCACCTGAGGTCAGGAGTTCAAGACCAGCCTGGCCATCATGGTGAAACCCTGTCTCTACTAAAATACAAAAATTAGCTGGGTGTGGTGGCGCATACCTGTCATCCCAGCTACTCAGGAGGCTGAGGCAGGAGAATCACTCAACACAGGCGGAGGCTGCAGTGAGCTGAGATTGTGCCACTGCAGTCCAGCCTGGGCGAGAGTCTGAGACTCCCTCTCAAAAAAAAAAAACGAGATCAACGCTACCTGCATTATAAGCACATCCTTTATTTTATTTGTAGGCATGTTTGTGTCTGGGTCTGTGTAGCATTTCCTTATTTTCCAGTAAAATTAAATGAAGACTTACTAGCTTTAGTAAACAGACACAAGGAGGTGAGTGTGCCGGGACGAGAGGCTGTTTTAATGAAAAAGGCTTTAGTCCCTCCCTCGTCCCCAGTGCCCCCTGCAGCCGGCAAGGAGCTGCCACCTCCCACCGTCATCTCCGAAACATGATGAATGACATCAGCGCCCCTTCTTCCCGGAACAACAGGCTGTCTTGGAGGGACGCTGGGAAGACTGGGACAGGATGCGATGGCCAAAGAAATGGCCAATTTGAGATTCTGAGTCATGAATTGTCATAATTAGAAGGAAGACAGAGTGAGTGGCTGTTGCTGTATTTGCTGCGCGTTCTCTGTAAAAAGCTTCGGGAATTAAAATAATAGGCTTTTAAAAGAAGCACCATGCAGGGCTTTACTTAATGGCCCCTACACAGAGCATTCACCGCAGACAGACCCAGACACACGGTGGTCAGATTCAAATGTCACTCCGGCAGTGGCCCCCACCCCTCAACCAGAGCAAAGGAGCAAAAAGGGAACCATCATTATTCACTAGAACAGGCGAGGAAAGAGTCCCTGGGAATCTGCCTGCCAGGGTTAAGGAATTAGGGTGACCTATTGAAGGAGTAACAGCTTTGCAATTACAAAGTGAATCACTTGGTCAGGCCCGGTGGCTCACACCTGTAATTTCAGCACTTCGGGAGGCCGAGGTGGGTGGATCACTTGAGGTCAGGGGTTCGAGACCAGCCTGGCCAACATGGTGAAACCCTGTCTGCACTAAAAACATAAAAAAATTAGCGTGGCATGTGGCATGCACCTATAATTCCAGCTACTCAGGAGGCTGAGGTGGGAGGATCACTTGAACCCGGGAGGCAGAGGCTGCAGTGACCCAAGATTGAGCCACTGCAATCGAGCCTGGATGGCAGATCAAGACTCCATCTCAAAAAAAAAAAAAAGAGTCCCAGGGAATCTACAAAGTAAAAGTAAATTTCTTGGTCAGCACAGTGGCTCATGCCTGTAATCCCAGTGCTTTGGGAGGCCAAGGTTGGATGTTCAACTGAGACCTGAAGTTCAAGACCAGCCTGGGCCACACAGCAAGACGTTTAGCTCTACCAAAAGAAAGAAAGTCAATTACTCAAGGACAATTACAAAGAACCCAATCCTAGCCATCCATCTGTGACAGCAGGGCCTTGGCAGGAGGTGGAAAGGCTCAGGAAGGAGGGAAGGGAAATGTCCTACTCTGCAAATCAGACTCCTCCATGACATCGGGAGGTCCCCTGTGGGGCCAGCCACACTCAGCATTCTTCATCTGCAAGAGACTGCCCTGGATCAGCTTATCACAAGATCAGCATTTCCTGCTTGGACATCCTGAGAAGAGGAAGGGAAAGAAAGCCGGCTGGAGGGTGCGGTGGGGGTGACCTCAGACCTTCCTGCCTCTTAGGCCTGCGTACAGGTCCCCACTAAACGATCCAAGTCCGTGGAGGGGCCCTGATGTTGATCTTGCCAACCTGGGTTTCTAAGGAGTCACACTGGGTGATCCATCTCCTCTTGATCCCACCCAGTGGACTTCCCCCCAGGGCATTAAAGAGTGCAAGTGGCCGGGCGCGGTGGCTCATGCCTGTAATCTTAGCACTTTGGGAGGCACATGCGGGCGGATCACGAGATCAAGAGATTGAGACCAGCCTGACCAACACGGTGAAACCCTGTCTCTACTAAAAAAAACAAAAATTAGCCAGATGTGGTGGTGCACAGCTGTGATTCCAGCTCCTCAGGAGGCTGAGGCAGGAGGATTGCTTGAACCCGGGAGGTGGAGGTTACAGTGAGCTGAGATGGTGCCATTACACTCCAGCCTGGGCAACAAAGTGAGACTCTGTCTCAAAAAAAAAAAAAAAAAGTGCAAGCGATCCCCACCTGAGCTGCATCCCTGCCTTCCCTCCAACTGTCCATACCTGTCACTTCTAGAATGTACCTTCAGAAGAAGAACGAATAGAAGGGGTGTGTTCTTGTCTTCTCATTGTTCTAAAAAGCCCTTCGCCAGTGCTTGCCCTGGGTGGTAGCCACTAAACCTGGGTCTCCCCCTCCTCCTGTCCTCAGAAGCCTGATTCTGCTCAGGCACCAAGTGGAGTTCCCAAAACTCCCAGGCGGGGGAATTCTTGAGGTCAGGAGTTCAAGATCAGCCTGGGCACCATAGTGAGACCCCATCTCTACAAAAAATAAAAAATTAGCCAAGCATGGCAGCACACACCTGTGGTCCCGGCCACTTGGGAGGCCGAAGTGGGAGGATGACTTGAGCCCAGGAAGTCGAGGCTGCAGTGAGTGAGCCAGGATCACGCCACTGCACTCCAGCCCAGGCAACAAGGTGAGACCCTGCCTGAAAACAAAACCAAAAACGAAGGAACCTGCAGTGTTGCTGACATTTCTTTTTTCTTTCTTTTTTTTTTTCTTTTTTTGTGAGACAGAGTTTCGCTCTTTCGCCCAGGCTGGAGTGCAGTGGCACCATCTCAGCTCACTGCAACCTCCACCTCCCGGGTTCAAGCGATTCTCCTGCCTCAGCCTCCTGAGTAGCTGGGATTACAGGTGTGCGCCACCATGCCCAGCTAATTTTTTGTATTTTTAGTAGAGAAGGGGTTTCACCATGTTGGTCAGGCGGGTCTCAAACTCCTGACCTCAGGTGATCCACCTGCCTCGGCCTCCCAAAGTGCTGGGATCGCAGGCATGAGCCACTTCAGGCTGGTGACTGTGTGGAGGGGGTTCAATGTCTTTCACTGGGATTGTTACTTGTAGCCAGACGCACTCACTAAGGCCTTGTGACCTCCATCAGTGTCGACTCGTCGGTGAGGGGTGCAGTCCCTGAGTCCCCAGCCTGACAGTTCTGCCTGCCTCCTGGATCAGCCAGCTTTCAGAGGCGGGTGGCAGCAGGTCTCAGCGCTGTAGAGCCCAACACTGAGGTCCGTGTACCGGATTCACGGTAAGGCAAACATTGACACATCAGCGCTCGGAGCAGAGAAAGACATGCTTGATGTGGCCAAAGCAAGAGGGCAGGAGAGAGGAACTCTCCCATCCAACTACCTTTGAACATGACTGGGGGCTTTCCTAGTGAGGTAGGCATACAGGGGGTGACATCCCCAGTGATCAATGCTGTCTGCACCCCTCGGTCAATCAAACTTCTGGATGCCATCAAGGAGGTCTGCATGACCTAAAGATCATTGTTCTTTAGAAGAAAGGCAAGTTCATGAATCATGTACGCAGCTCCTGGGGGTCAGGATGTAATGTTTCAATGATTGGTGACTCCCCTCTACCGAAATGCATATGAAATGAATCTTTCACAAAGAAAGAAAAGGACAAGGGCGGGTGTGGTGGCTGTCACCTGTAATCCCAGCACTTTGGGAGGCCGAGGCAGGCGGATCACCTGAGGTTGGGAAATTCAAGACCAGCCTGGCCAACGTGAAGAAACCCTGTCTCTACTAAAAATACAAAATTAGCTGAGCATGGTGGTGCGTGCCTGTGATCCCAGCTACTCAGGAGGCTGAGGCAGGAGAATCACTTGAACCCGGGAGGCAGTGGTTGCGATGAGCCGAGATCATGCCACTGCACTCCAGCCTGGGCGACAAGACCAAAACTCTGTCGAAAGAAAGAAGGAAAGGAGGGAAGGAAGGAGGGAAAGAAAGAAGGAAAGAAGGAAGGAAGGAAGGAAGGAAAGAAGGGAGGAAGGGGGGAGGGAGGGAGCAAGTAAGGAAGAAAGGAAGGGAGGAAAGAAGGAAAGGAGGGAGGAATGGAGGGAGGGAGGGAGGAAGGAAGGAAGAGGGAAAGAAATGTGGAGCAGAATGATCATTTATCTGATAATAGGATAATCTTATTATGGGGAGCATAGACTCTTGGCTTCCTAAATTTTCAGTAAAAATCACTGACTTGAGGCAGTTTGATTAACAGGAGAAAAGACACACAAATTTATTTAAGGCGTATACAGGGGAGCCTTCAGAAGGAGACCCAACCTCCCAACGAGTTACAGAAACTTAAATACCATCATGAGGCCACAGTAAAAAATGCAGACTCAGCCAGGCGCGGTGGCTCACACCTGTAATCCCAGCACTTTAGGAGGCTGAGGCTGGCAGATCACCTGAGGTCTGGAGTTCAAGACCAGCCTGGCCAACATGGTGAAACCCGGTCTCTACTAAAAATACAAAACATAGTCAGCCAGTGTGGTAATTCCAGCGAGCACCTGTAATCCTAGCTACTCTGGAGGCTGAGGCAGGAGAATCACTTGAATCCAGGAGGCGAAGGCTGCAGTGAGCCGAGATAGCGTCATTGAACTCCAGCCTCAGCAGCAGAGCAAGACTCCATCTCCAAAAACAAAACAAAACAAAAAAAAACAAATTTCCCCCAAACACAACTTTGCAAGGTCCCCACACTGCCCCCACCACACCCCCGCCTTTTTAGAGACAAGGTCTTGCTGTGTTTCCCAGGCTCCAGTGCTGTGGCACGGTCATCATTCACTGTAGCCTCAAACTCCTGGGCTCAAACAATCCTCCCACCTCAGCCTCCCAAGCAGCTGGGACCACAGGCATGTGATCCCATGCCCAGCTAATTTTTAAATTTTTTTTTTTTTACATAGAGGCAGGATCTCACTTTTTGCCCAGGCCGGTGCTGAACTCCTGGCCTCAAATGATCCTCCCACCTTGGCCTCCCAAGTGCTGGGATTACAAGCAAGAGCTGCGTGCCCAGCCCAAGGCTACTTACTTGTTTACTGGCCAAGCAGCAGCCATTTCAAAATGTGTCAAAAATATAATTTGGGGGTAAAATATGTTCATTTCTTTCACTGTTAAAGGCTCTGCAAAAAGCCCCAGCTGAGGTTGGCTGCCTGGGGAAAGAAACTCATGAATCCCACAGAGGTGGGAGAGGCGCTGATGGTGCCCGGCCTCTGTGCTCTGGCTCTGAGTCAGCTACTTAATGAGCTCCCTGGAGCTGACCCTGAGCACAGCAGAAAGGTGTGAACGCTCCCTCCCAAGGGAGTAAAAAGGTGGAGGGAGTTTTGTCACCTGCCACAGGCTCCAGCTGCTCCCAGGGGTGATGGCATGGGCGGCATTCACACCCGCACATAGCTGTGGGTGGGAAACTCACAGCCAGGCTGCTGGGACCAGAGGAGCCATGTGACGGCTTGAAGGGAAAGCGAGCCAGAGGAACGTCTTTGCAGAGATGAGAAGAGACACACTAAAGCAGCACTCACAAGGAATTATTTTCTTCCTCCTTCCAGACTCAGCAGACAGGGACACAGCCAGATGAAGTGGCAGCCAGGCAGCAGACAGCTTTTGCTGATGATGTGCTATTACGTTAGTCAAGACTTTCCTGCAGGTGATAAAACCCAGTTCCAATAAACCCAAGTGAAAAAGAAGGTGATTTGTGTTTCCCATAACCGGGTGTCTACAGGCGAAGCTGCGCGCTGAAATGACTGAGACCTGACTGCATACGCGCTCCCTCTCTCAATCAGCCTCTGCACGCGGTCAGTGTGGACGGAAAGAGTCAAACTGTAAATCATTGGAAGAGATTCATTCTGAGCCATGAATACGAGTGACCACAGCCCGTGATCCAGCCTCAGGAGATTCTGAGACAAGTGCCCAAGGTGTTAGGCAACAGCGTAGTTTTATACATTTTAGGGAGACACAAAACATCAATCAACACATTCGAGGTGTCCATGGGTTCAACCTGGAAAAGTGGGACAACTTGAAGCAGGAGAAGGAGGGGGAGGGGATTCGAGGTCATAGGTGGATTCAAAGATTTTCTGATGGGCAATTGCTTGAAAGAGTTATTATCCAAAGACTTGGAATCAATAGAAGAGAGTTCTATTGATTTTTGCCAATACTGAACCCAGACAAGGCATCGTAGAGACCAAGGTTCTTATTACGCAGATGAAACCTCCCAGTAGCAGGCAGGTCTCAGAGAGAATGGATTGTAAACGTCTCTTATGAATCTTAAAAGGCTGCCAGAGGCCAGGCGCGGTGGCTCACACCTGTAATCCCAGCACTTTGGGAGGTCAGTGCGGGTGGATCACGCGGTCAAGAGATCAAGACCATCCTGGCCAACATGGTGAAACCTTGTCTCTACTAAAAATACAAAAATTAGCTGGGCATGGTGGCGGGCACCAGTAGTCCCAGCTACTCGGGAGGCTGAGGCAGCAAATCGCTTGAACCCGGGAGGCAGAGGTTGCGGTGAGCCGAGATCGCACCACTGCACTCTAGCCTGGCAACAGAGCAAGACTCCACCTCAAAAAAGAAAAAAAATAAAATAAAGGTGCCAGACTCTTCATTAATTCTCTCCTGGATCAGGGAAAGGAGCTGGGAAGGGAAGGGGATTCTCTACGGAATGTAGATTTTTCCACAAGAGACAGATTCACAGGGCCATTTCAAAATATGTCAAAGAAACATGTTTTTCAGTAAAATACTAATTTCTTTCAGGGCCTGCTGTCCATCATGTGAGGTTACACTAGAGTCACGTTGGAACGTGATATCTCACTGCTGCAAGAAGTCTGTTTTGTCAGTCTTAAGAGCTCTCTGAATGGTTAATGCAGGTCAGCTGTGTCAGAATTTCAAAGTGCTGAGGGTATAATGAGGTATGCCCACTTCCATCAAGACCTAAACTAGATTTTCAGGTTGACTTTGGAATGCCTTTGCCAAGGGTTGGGCTGGGGAAGGTGGTCCATCAGTCAGCTGGGGGCTTAGAATTTTACTTTTGGTTGATACCAGGGATAAGGGAGTGGGCAGTTCTGACCTTTCATCCTTACGTTGTGTGTCCAAAGAGGAAATAAAGCCCCCTTTTTGTTTTTCAGTGTGATTTGAAGAAATCCAGGTTAGGCCTCCAGTTGGTGCAGCCTGAGTTCTGCACACACATACCTTGCAAGAGAAGGGAGGGCCCAGTTGATTGAAAAAAAATTTTGACTTTTCAACAGTCCAAGTTATTTCATCCAAATTCTACTAAGCCAATAATCAGAGTACAGATTTCCGGTAATCCTCAGTAAGAGACAATTAATTACCCACCTAATTAGCTTCCTCAATAAGGGGGGAGGCAAAGACATTAACCAAGGCTTCAGGGTCTTTGATAAGTGTTTTCAAGTAGAAGAAGCCCAGAGAATTGCAGAATGTTTGCCTGTTGCAATTTTTCTTTTTTGTTTTTTTAACAAAGCTGCAGTCTTTGTTCCCCCCAAAATGGGTCGTTTCCCTGGCAGTCAGATGCGTCCCTACCTGCCTTAAACGAAGGTCTGTGATCACTTTCTCTAACATCAAGGCCAGAGTTGCTGAAATCAATGAGAAATTCTAAACACAACAGGATGCCTTCCAAACAGGCAGGGCATTTTGTTCTCCAGAAAAATGCAATGAATTTAAAACACTGTACCAAACATCTTCAAAACCGAGTCATGAAAGTAACATACTTTATTACATTAAAGGAAATGAAATCAGTAGAGGAAAAATGCACTAAGCAACCTAATGGCTAACACGATTAGTCACCGCTAACTTGAATTAAATCAACAGTCACCAGGAAGAGTTCATCAATTTGCATTACAATAAAAATGGAGAGAAGAACCCGGCATACTGGAGGAACAACGGAAAAGATTAAATAATCTTTTAGCTGGGAAAAAATATGTTGTTTTGAATATTTTGAATACGTTTTAACTCCAACAATAGGCTGAATTTCCAATTTAAGGAAAAGTTTAGAAGCATACTCCACAAAGAATTAAGAAACCCATGTTCATTGCAGCACTGTTTACAATAGCAAAGACCTGGAACCAACCCAAATGCCCATCGATGATAGACTGGACAGGGAAAATGTGGCACACATACACCATGGAATACTATGCAGCCATAAAAAATGATGAGTTCGTGTCCTTTGTAGGGACACGGATGAACCTGGAAACCATCATTCTCAGCAAACTGACACAAGAACACAAAATCAAATACCGCATGTTCTCACTCATAGGCGGGTATTGAACAATGAGAACATATGGACACAGGGAGGGGAGCATCACACACTGGGGTCTGTCGGGGGGAAATAGGGGAGGGACAGCGGGGGGTGAAGAGCTGGGGAGAGATAACATGGGGAGAAATGCCAGATATAGGTGATGGGGACGAAGGCAGCAAACCACATTGCCATGTATGTACCTATGCAACAATCTTACATGTTCTTCACATATACCCCAATATCTAAAATGCAATTAAAAAAAAAAGAAACACATGTCCTCACAACTTTTATGTTCTTTTGATTCAAATGACACATATTCATTCATATATGCTCCTTCATATTACAGATGATTTTTATACATGAAGATGATGTTATTTTATATTTTGAATTCTATGTTTCAAACTTAGCATTATAGTTCATACACATGTTCTATGATTAAAAATTCTCCGAAAACTTTCACTGGCTGCTGGCGTTCCACTAAAGGTGTTTGATTAGGTCATCAACTACCCCATTAAAGGATATTTTTCTGTCATCCTCCCAGAATTCACTTTTCATTGGCATCTGGTCCTGTCAATTAGTTTTTTCTTTTCCTTTCTTTTTTTTTTTTTTTTTCTTTTGATACGGAGTCTTGCTCTGTCACCCAGGCTGGAGTGCAGTCGCACAATCTCAGCTCACTGCAACCTCCACCTCCCAGGCTCAAGCGAGTCTCCTGACTCAGCCTCCCGAGTAGCTGGGACTACAGGCATGTGCCACCACGTCTAGCTAATTTTTTGTAGTTTTAGTAGAGACGGGGTTTCACCATGTTGGCCAGGCTGGTCTCAAATCCCTGGCCTCAAGTGATCTGCCTGCCTTGGCCTCCCATGGTGCTGGGATAACAGATGTGAGCCACCGCACCTGGCTGATTAGTCTTCTTGATCCACTCCCCTTATTGGATTTCTGTGACTCCATAGCCTGGTGTCTCTCCTGAAACTGCCTTTGCAAAAAATTCTAACAGTAAGAAAATTACGACAGTGAGAGATTGGATCTTACCGATCCCCAACTTGCCCTTAAACATCCAAACTATCCTTAATTATAGCTGGGCTTGAGCCAAGCTAACTTTGAGAGACATTTAGTTTATAGTTTAAATGATAATATCCCTTCCCCCAAAACTGCCTGCGTAAAGCTAATGTGGGACCACCAGGCTAGGAGGACGAGAAGAGCCTGAATTCTGCTGAGATTAGACAGACACATCCCGAAGAATGTCACCAGCCATTGTCCCAGAGGTCACTGTCAGGCCTCCACGTGGAAGCCTGGACCCAGAAGGTCTAAAGTCCTGCCTGCCTGGGCTGATCGCCCCCATCCCTAATCGCCCAGCAGAGCTTCTCCCACCCGACAAGCCTCTCTCCCCACCCCGCCATCTTAACTGTTCTTATGATAATGTGGATACTCCTCACCCCACCCTGCCATCTTAACCACTCTTACGCCTTACCCCACCCACCACTGTAACTGAACTTACGGTCATGTATACTCCCTGCCCCTACCCCCCACCACTGTAACTGATCTTACTCTACAACACCCCCGTCCCCCCAAAAAAATTGCCCCAACCTAAACGAATTCCCACCGTTACCCCCTTCGCCTGTCCTTTCTCGAATTCAGCCTGCCTGCACCCAAGCGAGAAATAAAACAGCTTTGTCGCCCAAACTAAGACTGTTTGGAAAATCTCCTTATTAAATGCATTTAGTATTTAGTACTATTGGACGTGAATAACAGTCACAAGATTTGCAGTCCCCCAGTAACTCCTGCCGATAACATCGCCATTATAGAAACTAAGATTGGCCTTCTGAGATAAGGTTTCAGGTTTGTGCATTTCTGAGAAGCAACAGCTCCACCTGGACCCGCCAAACTCCTGCGGCCCCACCCAGTGTGAACTCAGCAGACAAGGACCATTTTTCACACCCCTAGGATTGCATCCCCAACCAAGCAGCAGTACCCCTGCCCCAGCCCTCTGCCCACCAAATCATCACGACCTCTGAATTTCCAGAGAGACGAAGTAATAACAAAACTCCAGTCTCTCATTCAGCTGGCTCCATGTGAAGTAAGCTCTTTCTCTATTGCAATTATCCTATCTTGGTAAGTCAGCTGTACCTGGACAGCCGGCAAAATGAACTCATTGCACGGGTACACTCCCATCTCTAACCCCTGCAGTCTTGCCTCCTCTGTTGGAGCTCATTAAGGCTGGGTCTCTCCTGTTCTCATTTTATTGTCTCTCCTCAGGTGATCTCAGCTTTTCTGCAGGCTCCGATTAAAACTTAACAGGATTGGCCAGGCACGGTGGCTCATGCCTGTAATCCCAGCACTTTGGGAGGCTGAGGCAGGTGGATCACAAGGTCAAGAGATCGAGACCATCCTGGCCGACATGGTGAAACCCTGTCTCTACTAAAATACAAAAACTTAGCCGGGCGTAGTGGTGCGTGCCTGTAGTCCCAGCTACTCTGGAAGCTGAGGCAGGAGAATTGCTTAAACCCTGAGAGGTTGCAGTAAGCCAAGGTTGCGCCAGCTTGGCAACAGAGTGAGACTCTGCCTCAAAAAACAAATAAATAAAACTTACAGAATCGTGATTTACACATCTCAGTTTCCACTCCAGACCCCTCCAGACCGATCCATCTGCCTACTATGTTGACCTTTCCCTTGGGAGTCTGGAGGCAGCTGCAAGCTTACTGACCACAAAAGAACTCAACCTCTCCCCTAAGCCTGGTCCTCTTCCAGGATCAATCAGCCAGTCTGAAAGATGGCATTTTCTCCACCCTGTTCTCAGGACAGCCACCCAGGAGTCATCCTTAGCCCCGTCTCACTGTCAGAGGCGTCTGAACCAGAGCGACTCCATCTTGAGTACGGGCTGTGTAAAATGAGGCTGAGACCTGCTGGGCTGCATTTCCCAGACAGCTAGGGCATTCTTGGTCACAGGATGAGACAGGAGGTCAGCACAAGACACAGATCATAAAGACCTTGCTGATAAAACACGTTGCAGTAGAGAAGTTGGCCAAAACCCACCAAAACCAAGATGGTAACAAGAGTGACCTCTGGTCGTCCTCACTGCTGCACTCCCACCAGCACCATGACAGTTCACAAATGCCACGGCAGCATCAGGAAGTGACCCTATATGGTCTAAAAAGGGGAGGCATGAATAATCCACCCTTTGTTCAGCATGTCATCAAGAAATAACCATAAAAATGGGCAACCGGCAGCCCTCGGGATGTTCTGTCTATGGAGCAGCCGTTCCATTCTTTTGTTCCTTCACTTTCTTAATAAACTTGCTTTCACTTTACTCGATGGACTTGCCCTGAATTCTTTCTTGTGCGAGATCCAAGAACCCTCTCTTGGGGTCTGGACCGGGACCCCTAATCAGTTTGGTGCCAGATGCATGAAGTGTTATCCTCTAGGTCTCTCAGATCCATCCACTGCTCTCCACCCAGGAGAGTGTCACCAGGGCCGGCACAGCTGGCTGCACACTGCAGAAAGGCCACCACCCAAGCCATTACCTCTCACCTGCTCCATGAAAACACCAACTCATCTCCTTCCCCTGTGGCCTCTCCAAGCCATTTTCCAACCCGCGGCTAGAATGATCTCATTAAAATGCAAATCTAATCATGTTGTTCCTTTGCATAACTGCTCTTAGGGCCCAGCCTGGCCTCTGTCTCCCTGAGTCATCACCTATTGTCGTCCTTGGTGTCCCTCTGTGGCCTGGCTCTTGCCTTCACTTTCCGCATCATCCTTCAGCTCCAACCACTGCAGTCTCCCTGCAGCTGCCCAGGTGTGCCGTGCTCCAGTATGAGTCCATTTTCATGCCGCTGATAAAGACACACCTGAGACTGGGTAATTTATAAAGAGAAAGAGGCTTAATGGACTCACAGTTCCACGTGGCTGGGGAGGCCTCACAATCATAACAGAAGGTGAAAGGCACATCTTACATGGTGGCAGACAAGAGAGAATGAGAGCCAAGCGAAAGGGGAAACCCCTCATAAAACCATCCGATCTCATGATACTTATTCACTACCACAAGAACAGTATGGGGGAAACTGCCCGTGGTTCAATCATCTCCTACCAGCTCCCTCCCATGACAAGTGGGAATTATGGGAGCTACAATTCAAGATGAGATTTGGGTGGGGACACAGCCAAACCATATCAGCCCCCACCGCCTACCCCAGGAATTGGAAGAATTCTTCTCTCAGGGGCCAGCATGGCCAGTGCACACCTCCTCCATCTCTGACGCCATCTCTCCACTGACACACACAGAGACTATCCCTTTCTTCTGTGGCTCTTACCATCACTTGTGTTTGATGTATAGTATTTATTTCTGTGGATCTTTGTCTTTGATGAATTTCTGTTAGCATCATAATGATAGGAAATATCCTTTCTTTTTCCTATCTTCCTTTCTTTTACTTATCATTAAATCCCCAGTAACTAGAACAAAATTGATATTCAATAAACATCTGTTGAATGACTTGAATTATCTAGACAACAGAGTGTACTGTAATGATTTTGCCATGCTTTCCAGAAATATTAAATGCCTACTGCATTTTGTTTTATTTTATTATTTATTTGAGACAGAGTTTTGCTCTTATTGCCCAGGCTGGAGTGCAGTGGTGCCATCTTGGCTCACTGCAACCTCCACCTCCCAGATTAAAGCAATTCTCCTGCCTCAGCCTCCCAAGTAGCTGGGACTACAGGTGCATGTCACCACGACTGGCTGATTTTGTATTTTTAGGAGAGACAGGGTTTCACCACATTGGCCAGGTTGATCTCAAACACCTGACCTCAGGTGATCCACCCGCCTTGACCTCCCAAAGTGCTGGGATTACAGGCGTGAGCCACCACACCCAGCTGCCTACTGCATTTTCCATTAAAGTTTCCTCGGTTTTGCTATTATTAAATGCTTTAATAAATATCTTTTTTTTTTTTAAGATGGGGTCTCACCATGTTGGTCAGGCTGGTCTTGAACTCCCAACCTCAGGTGATCCACCCGCCTTGGCCTCCAAAGTGCTTGGATTACAGGCGTGAGCCACCGCGCCCAGCCCAATAAATATCTTTAAATATAAATTTTTTTCTTTAAATCGTTTAACCCAAAGGTAAATATAACAGTTCTTGGCATATATTGCCAAACTGCTTTTGAAATATCTGTATTCGGCCAGGTGCGGTGGCCAAGGTGGGAGGCCAAGGTGGGTGAATTGCTTCAGCCCAGGAGTTTGGGACCAGCCTGGGCAACAAAGCGAAACCCTGTGCTTACAAAAAAATACCAGGTGTGGTGGTGTGCGCCTGTGATCCCAGCCACTTGAGAGGCTGAGGTAGAGCACAGCTTGAGCCTGGAAGGTCAGGGTGGCAGAAAGCCATGCTCATGCCACCACACTCAAGCCTGGGAAACAGAGTGAGATCGTGTCTCAAAAACGAAGTCTGTATTTTATTGCAATAAATAACTTTTAAAATTTTTGCTAATTTTACAACTGTCTAATAGGTTCTTTCTGCCCAACTGCACAAACAAAACAGACCACGGCATTGCAATAAAGAAAGAGTTTAACTCACACACCAGCCACATCATGTAGGAGACAAAGTTACTCCAACCAGTCTCCCTGAAGGCTCAGAGGTTAGGGGTTTTTCAAGGATGGTTTGGTGGAGGCCAGGCGCGGTGGTTCGCACCTGTAATCCCAGTACTTTGGGAGGTGAGGTGAGCAGATCACTTGAGGCCAGGAGTTCGAGACCAGCTTGGCTAACATGGTGAAACCCTGTCTCTACTAAAAACACAAAAAATTAGCTAGGCGTGGTAGTGCATGCCTGTAATCCCAGCTACTTGGGAGGCTGAGGCAGGAGAATCACTTGAACCCGGGAAGTGGAGGTTGCAGTGAGCCAAGATTGTGCCACTGCACTCCAGCCTGGGTGACAGAGTGAGACTGTGACTCAAAAAAAGGATGGTTAGGTGAGCTAGGGACGAGGGTGGCTAGGCAATGGGTACTTGCTGCCGACTGGCTGGGTGAGAGATGAAATCCTAGGGAGCTGAAGCTATCCCCCTGTGCTGAGTCACTTCTGGGTGGGGCCACAGGAGCAGCTGGTGGGTCCAGGCAGAGACAGGTGTCAAACAGATATTTCAAAAGGCCAAGCTTAGGTTCTACATAATGATGTCACCTGCAGGAGGAATTGGGGAAGTTGCATATCTTGTGACCTCCAGAACAATGGCTGGCAATTGTTTATATCTTCACCTTTGTAGAAATCAGGCGTCTTAGTCCTCCTTGCCTGATGGTCTCTCATTACCTTTACAAAGGCAGTTGAGTTTTGGGGAAGAGCTATTATCATTTAAACTATAAACTCAATGTCTATTCCCAAGAATAATTAAGGCAGCTTGAAGGCTAAAGAGGGGGGGTGGCTAGATCAGATCTCCCTGCTGCCATAATTTTCTCGCTGATATAATTTTTGCAAAGGTGATTTCAACTTGATGGATAAGATACTCCTTTAATTTGCATTTCCTTGGAGAAAGTGAACAGTGAGCAGTGTCTGTTTTGTAGCCATCTGTATATCCTCACTAATGACACTTTATGTCCTGTGTCTTTCATTCATTCAGCCAGACAAGTCTTAACATTTTAAAAAATCAACTATATGAGGTTTTCGAGGATTTGTCATACACATTATTTTTCCCAGTCTTTGCCTTTTCACTTTATGTGATGTTTGATATATCAATGATACTTAAACATATTCCATAGTCAAGGATTTTTCGACCTTTTCTTTATGAGTTCTTACATTGGCTTGAGATCAACAATGGTTCTGAAAGTGTGGTCTCTGGGCCAACAGCATTAGTGGCATCTAGTGAAACCACCTTTGCAAAATTATGACTGAGATAGTGAAAGAGATCTAACTTAACTGACTCCATCTTGCTTCCAACGTCCAATCTGTCCTTGTTCATTCCCGGGCGTAGGCTGAACTAACTTTGGGAGAAATTCTATAGTTTAAACAAAGACGATGACAGCCCTTTCCCAAAGCAGACCTCTTCCTGCCTGGGGACCCCTGCCTTTGAAATGCCAGATATAGGTGATGGGGAGGAAGGCAGCAAATCACACTGCCATGTGTGTACCTATGCAACAATCTTGCATG
>CAUYLG010037601.1:0-131809 GCA_963573385.1 Cacajao melanocephalus
TTTTTTTTTTTTTTTTTTTTTAAAGACATAGGAGGGAATGAAAGCTTGCACTCTAATGGGGTTTTTAAAAGTATTATCCTTATCCTTGTTATACAGGCACATAATGTAACCTTTTAAATAGCTGTACCAGTTTTGTTACAAAAAAATAGCAGTTCCCTACCCTTTCATTCCCTCCTCCCCAGACACAGCCATTTACAACTAATATCTATAAATAGCATGCTTATATTGTTACTTTATGATTTTTCAGCTTTAGGCACATCCATTAATTTTCTAAAAGGGAAAATGGGGATTTATGTATCTTTCCCTCCTTGCATCTATCTTACAAATATTTCCTCATGCCGTTATCTTTAAATATAATTAGATTACTTTGATTAGAGCAATACGGCATGTTTACATTATTTTGGCTATAAGCGCTTTTTAGAGTTGAGGTATATAATAAAACATCTGTTGCTAAAACCAAAAATGTATATTATTCCTTTTCCTTTACAACATTTTGTTTTCTTTAGAGCAAATGCATTTTTGTTGTCTGTTTTGCTTAGTTTTTTACAGTCATACACATTTTCACCTACAAACGCTCCGACACTTAACCAAATCACCTGCTGGGATGCTCAGGTGTATCAGGTATTTTATCAGTTTCATTTTCTTAGAGAAATCCCCTTCACAAGATTTCTCACGTCTCAATCATGGGCTGGCTGCCCTCTATGCTTGGTGCATGGTTGTCATCCTGGGATCTCCCTTCACCATGTGGTGATCTGCTCACCTCAACCTCCCAAAGTGCTTGGATTATAGGCGTGAGCTACTGCGCCTGGCTGCTTTCTGAAATTCCAAAGTAATATGCTTTGAGGTAAATCTATTTTCACTTACTGGGCTGTTGCAGTCTATAATTTTTTTTAAATTTCTTTGGAGATTTTCCCCACTTCTCCCTAACTCTATCTTTTCTGTTCTAATTCAGATACTGGATCTTCTTAACTAGTTCTCTAATTTATGTATATTTTTCTCTCTTATTTTTCGTATTTTTGTTTTTGTTTTTTTTTTTTTGGATTGTTTTACCTACTAGGAAGTATCTTCAAATTTACCCTCCAATTTTCTTATTTATACCCAAAAGCACTTTTCCTTTTTTTCCTTCTTTTTTTTACTTTTTCCTAAAAGCACTTTTAAATTCTCAGAATTTCCTTTTGTGTGGCATCCTGTTTTTGTTTCATGATTGCTTGTTTTGGTTACCTTTATGTCCGTGGCACTTAGAACAGGAGTTTGAGGCTGCAGTGAGCTATGATCATGTTATGGCACTTCATCCTGGATGACAGAACAAGACCCTATCTGTCTGTCTGCCTGTCTGCCTATCTATCTATCTTTCTATCTATCAATTTTAGAATTTCACATGAAATCTCTTATTTTTATACATTAATTTTCTTCAGAGTACTTTATAACCAAGCAAATCATGGCTCTGGGCCAAATTTAGTTCACAGGCCACTGGCTTGGGAGCTCTGCAAGAGACTTACTATAACTGTTGCTTTTGTAATTCTGTTAAATTAAAGGAAAACCAGGCGGTCGAGTGCAATGGTATTTACAACTAATTGATCACAGCCAGTTATAGACTTCTTTGTTCCTTCTCCAGTCCCACTGCTTCACTTGACTAGTCTTACAAAATAAAAACAGGCCAGGTGCAGCGGCTCACACCTGTAATCCCAGCACTTTGGGAGGCCGAGGCTGGCAGATCACTTGAGGTCAGGAGTTCGAGACCAGCCTAGCCAATTTGGTGAAACCCCATCTCTACTAAAAATACAAAAATTAGTCCAGCGTGGTGGTGCGAGCTTGTAGTCCTAGCTACTCAGGAGGCTGAGGCAGGAGAATCACTTCAGCAGGAGAGGTGGACGTTGCAGTGAACTGAGATTGCGCCACTGCACTTCAGCCTGGGCAGAGTGAGACTCTGTCTCAAATAAATAAATTAATAATAAAAATAAAGGAAAAACAAAACATTAATTGTGATCTGATGGTTAGGGTGATGAAAAATGTAACAGGAATGACTAGAAACTCAAGATAAAATTAACCTAATACTGTATTTTAGTTTAAAAACAATGAACTGCAATGCTCTGTGGTGCTATAAATAGATAATTAGTAATCTCATATTCTCTTAGATGTGTAATAGAAGTTATAAGCATGACTAGTAATTTTTTATATTTGGAATTAAGCTAATGTTGGTCTTAAGAGCTAGATAACATATCTTTATAATTAGCATAACAGAAAATAAAATTAATATGGCTCATAACTCTGTTGTTTAAGATTAATCTTGAAAAATTATAATATAACAAATGTAAATTATCTAAGCATTAAATTAACCCATATCACTACTGAACTTGTTTTGCTTTTTTTTTTTTTTTTCGCGTTGGAGTCTTGCTCTTTTGCCCAGGCTAGAGTTCAGTGGGGCGATCTCAGCTTACTGCAACCTCTGCCTCCCAGGTTCAAGTGATTCCCCTGCCCCAGCCTCCCGAGTAGGTGGGATTACAGGTGTGCACCACCACACCCAGCTAATTTTTATATTTTTAGTAGAGATGGGGTTTTACCATGTTGGCCAGGCTGGTCTCAAACTCCTGACCTCAGGTGACCCACCCACCTCAGCCTTTCAAAGTGCTGGGATTACAGGCCTGAGCCACCATGCCTGGCATAATTTTGCTTTTGTATTATTTAGAAATAGAAAGATTTTATAATATTGATTGAATGTGTATGGTTTACTTACCAATCTTGATCGTTGCATTACTTTCCTTTTTAAGTTATACAAGATGTTTGGAAAGAACAAACATTATTATGTATTCTTCAATTGATTCACCTTCCATTCTTGGAACATGTTTTGGAGCCTCCAGTTAAAACACAAAATCTTCAATTAAACAAAGAGGAGAATCTTGTTATCGCTAACACTTGCCTAGACAGAGAACTTATTCCAAGCTTATGTCTACCCGAGTAAGTGACCATTTTTATTGTCAAATAATTTATAATTAAACAGTTTTTTCACGTATTTGCCCTTGGTATTTTAAGATGTGAGAAAATATTCATGTCATAAGCCGATACCATCTCTCTTTTATAAATTATCACTATGAATCCTCACTTGATCTAACAAAGCCATTGGTCATGACCTATAAGAAGATCATTGGAAGTCAGAGTGGTTTGGTTCATATGAATTCATTTATATGTCAATTGTCTTCTCCCTACACCATCCAAAATTCTGTCATTTCCATTTTATGACCCTAAATAATGTAACCATTCCAGTTTCTACCAGCTTATTTTTCCCTGCCCTAAAAGAATACGTAGTCCACACGATATACATGAAAGAAAAAATTATAGTCCAAAGAGATTAGCCCTATCATAAAATCAGCCTAATTTGTAGATAAGAGATTCAGGGAACCCTGAATGAGGCTCCTTTCCCTTTTACTCCCAACTCGAAGCTATTTCTCACTTCTGAATAAAGCAGCTGCTGGAAACTATAGGTATTAGACATTGAGTACTGTTGGGATTCCAGCAGAGAGAACTGATACAGTGCTTCCTCCCATGTGAGCCAAACAAGGAGGTTAGACACCAAGGCTGAGGACCAGAAGACTTCAGATCTTGTGAAGAGGTTAGTGATCAGAGACCTCTGAACCCTCTTAGTCAATTGTAGTCCTGTTTGCACATGGCAGATTTCTCTTATTCACAATAGACCAAGAAAGACCCAAAGAAAGGGCTGTCTTCCTGCCCTTGAGTCAGGGATAGTATAGGGACACCAAAAAAGAAACAAGATTTCTGCAGGTGCCTCTGCAGGAAACTCACAGCAGCTGGTCTGCCTTAGAAAAGGCAGAAAGGGCAGGTTTTCTGTAAGAGAAAAGCAGTCAAACTCATTAGTCTTTTCATCTGCAATACTAGGATCTAGAAGATAATGAATCACACATATTAGGCAAGATGTATATTAGGCATCTGTCAGGAGAAAAAAAAAAAAGGAAAGGAGGGCCAAAGGGCTTGTAATCCCAGCAACTTGGGATGCTAAGGTGAGAAAATTGCTTTAGGCTAGGAATTCAAGACAAGCATGGGAAACATAGTGAGACCCTGTCTCTTAAAAAATAAAAAATTAGCTAGGCATGACAGCACATGTCTGTAGTCCCAGTTGCTCAAGAAGCTGAGGGGAAAGGATCACTTGAGCCCAGGAGCTGGAGGTTACAGTGATCTATGACTGTGTCACTGCACTCTAGCTGGGTGACAGCGAGAACCTGTCTCATATTAAGGAAGGAAGGGAGGAAGGGAGGGAGGAAGGGCAGATGGAATGAGTCAGGAAAGATATTTGAGGATTGTGAAGAATTCAGGCCAGGCACAGGGGTCCACACCTAAAATCCTAGCACTTTGGAAGCCCAAGGCTGTTGGATCGCTTGAGTCCAGAAGTTCGAGACCAGCCTGAGCAACCATAGCAAAACCCTGTCTCTATAAAAAATACAAAAATTAGCCAGGCATGATGGTACAGTAAGAGGATTGCTTTTTAGCCCAGGAGGCGGAGTTTGTAGTGAGCCAAGGTCATGCCACTGCACTCCAGCCTGGGCAACAGAACAAGACCCTGTCTCAGGAAAAAAAAAAAAAAAAAAAAAAGTCATAAAAAGGGGACAAACTATTAAGGGAAATTATAATAAATACTAATCTCTCTTGGCAAAACCTAGGTGTTGGGAGGGCAGCAGATATGGAAAACAGAGAAATAAAGGCCTTCCAAAGGAGTCACTGGACGGTGGAGTAGTGACAGGACCTTAAATTTCTTATCTTACTGAGGTGGGCAAATAAGAAAAGTAAAACAATGTGTAGTGAGGTAAACAATACATCTAGGTTGGGGAAATATTTAGTATCTTATTTTCAAATAATAATAGAACCATATGCATCTCATTGGAGCAGGAAAAGGGAAGAGAACTAACAAAATTAGAAATAAATAATAAAGCGTTCACTAAAAATTATTTTAACTTCATGAAAATAAAGGTCCATAAAGGTGTGTGGTGTTCAGTAAGGAATACAGCCATTCTCATACAGTCCTTCACTTATCCAGTGAAATGTACTGAAATGCTTCTCTCAAAAAATAATTTCTCCTTTAGATTTATCTAGCTTAAATTAGCCAGATTTTATCATGTTTTATCTGACAGTGCATGTAGTTAAATGGAAATGTTAACCATTGATTTATTTTGGTTTGCATTTTCCCTCCAGGATTGATAACTGGCTTAATGCCGCAATTGAATGCTTGGAGTATTTCTTTGACCTGTTGATAGTTACAGCTAGTCAGCAGTTAATGCAAAACAGAAATGAAGAGATAAGATTGAACATTCAGAAGAAGATACTCTTTGATGTCATAGCAAAATACTATACACAAGAGAGAGAGTGCCGATTAACTGATGAGTATCTTGATATTCAGTCAGGAATTATTGAACTTTTAGGTAAGACAGGATGATTATACTTTAATTTTTGGTGTAATGAAACATTTTTAAATACATAAGTTGAAGTAGAAAGTTGTGTATACTATATGAGTATTACATTTTAATGTTTTCCTTCTATGATGTTAAGGTACTTCAAGGAGTCTTTTTTTTTTACTTCACTACTATTGCCTGCCTTTTAAATTGTATTATCAAATGTAACTAATATAGTATAGGGCATAAATCTAAGGCAATACATCACAGGGACATTCTAAGAAGTATGATATAGTACAAGGATTTAAGAACTGAGGTACTTAGAAATACTAACTTCTGAGTTATTAATTTGGTGACCTTTAGCAAAATAAAAATTGAGTGACATAATATGTCATTTTTTAGCTATGTAAGTGGCCATATAATTTCATGTTAAAAACAAAATACTGTTTGATAATTCTGGATGTAGTTACATTGGATATTACATAGAATTATATAGATAATTTCCTATGTGTTTAAAATATTCCATAATAAAAAATTTTTAAGTGTAGAAAAGAACTTGCAAACCAATACAACATTGTAGCATTTTAATTGACTACTAAGTAAATACTTACTATACTCTCCATTTTTTATCCCATGCTTTGTTTTCTTTGTAACCCATGTAACAGAAAATGAGAAAAAGGCAGAAGCACTTGAAGCAATACAACTGTATCTAAGATTGTTGTCGCGGAACATTAGAGAATTGCGGCGGCTACTTTTATGGCTATGGCATCACAGCCCAATGCCTGCAAGTTGCAAAAACAGGTGAAAATTTTTGCAGTAAGTTTTACCATCTTTTTGCTATTTTTTTCTTTAAAAACCATTTATGCTAATTTAACCTTTCTGTTTACAGTATGATAACAAAACAGTGGTCCTGAAAACTCTTGCCAAATCAGTTTTGCAAATGAAATAATTATTAAAAGTGCGGGCAGAACAACTGGTCTGGTTTCTACTGGAGTATCACTCTGAGCTCTTCAAGGTATCTCTGGCATTTTGCCTGGGCACATTTATTGCTAAGCTATTTGTGTCAAGCAAAAAAGCAAATCATTCACTTAGTAAATCATTTACTAAGTATAATGTGCAAAGTTTAGGGAAATGCTGACTCCCCACACCCATGAAAGAATAGGAAACAGACTTAAAACTATTTTGTTAGCTGGGCACAGTGGCTCACACTTGTAATCCCAGCACTTTGGAAGGCTGATGTGGGTGGATCACTTGAGCCTAGGAGGTCAAGACCAGCCTGGGCAACATAGCAAAACGCCATCTACAAAAAAAAAAAAAGTATATATATATATATATATACACACACACACACACACACATTATATATATATATATATATATATATTTTATATATATATATAAAGGAGGAGGGCTGAGATGAGAGGGTCAATTGAGCCTTGAGCCTGTGAGGTTGAGGCTGCAGTGAGCTGTGATCACGCCATTGCACTCCAGCCTGGGTGATAGAGTCACTATAGTGATAGCCTCACTATTATATTTTAGTACCTCACTATTGTATTTTTAGCCTCACTATTATATTTTTATATACCTCACTATACTTTATATACCTCACTATTATATTTTTATATAACTCACTATTTTTATATACCTCACTATTAATATATACCTCACTAGGTATATTATACCTCACTATTATATTATACCTCACTATTATATTTTTATAATATAATACCTCACTATTATATTTTTATATACCTCACTATTATATTTTTAGCCTCACTATTATATTTTAGTACCAGACAATAGTATGAATACTTTTAAAGGTGTTATTTCTTCAAAACGTCTGTAAAGAATTTTCTTTCTTCTGTTTTCTGGCTTAAAAATGTGTCTGGCTGGGCACAGTGACACATGCCTTTAACCCCAGCTACTCTGGAGGCTGAGGTGGGATGACTTGAGCCCAGGAGTTTGCAACTAGCCTGGGCAACATTGCAAGATCCCATTTTATTTAAAAAAAAATTTTTGTCTTATGTTATAATGAAATATATTGATCCAAATTTTGTAATAGTTTTGTCGCCCTTAACTGAACTTTTTTTCCATTATTTACAAGAAAAAGGTGGTACTAAGTATATACAATAGAGGCAGTCCCCATTAACATTAAACATTAAAATATGTTTCACTCATGAATTTTGAATTCATGTTATGTAAATGTTTAATGTGACAGTCGTTAAACTAAAATTCTTATATGTAGTTTTTCTCATATGTATTTCACCTGCTAAAATGGGTCCCAGATTTGAACTAGCAATTTAGAAAGAACACTTCCTCTCTTCTCTCCTCTTCCATACTACTCAGCCTCTCTGCTTTCTTCTTTCTCACTCTGCCCTCTCCTCTACATAAATGAATCTGCCTCTTTCCTACACATAGTACAGACAATAGGAAGGATTGTTTTCTCATCTTCCTACCTCCCCCTTCATGTCAAAACTAGCAGGGTCATAAAGAAACATACTGTTTCAGGCAAGGTGCTATGGCTCATGCCTGTGATCCCAGCATTTTGGGAGGCCGAGGCAGGTGGATCACTGGAGATCAGGAGTTTGAGACTAGCCTGGCCAACATGGTGAAACACTGTCTCTGCCGAAAATACAAAAAGTAGCTGGGTGTGCTGGCAGACACCTGTAATTCCAGCTACTTGGGAGGCTGAGGCAGGAGAATCGCTTGAACCTGGGAAGCAGAGGTTGTAGTGAGCAAAGACTGCACTACTGCACTCCAGCCTGGGCGACAGCGTGAAACTCCAAAAGAAAAGAAAAGAAAAGAAACATACTGGTTCAAATTTTGTAGCAGGCTACAAAGGGAGAAAAGGAACTTGACATGGACTGGAGGAAGTAGGGGTATGGGAATCAGGAAGCAGGGAGAAGGGCCCTGGTGGTTGGTTTCTAGAGATTAGAGGCTGGTGTATTTCAGGGAGGCTGAGGTGGGGATATTTATGATAGGGGCTTTTGAACATGCCATGCTTGTTCCTGTTACAGGGCTTTCCCTTTGCTGTCTACCTTTGGCCACTGCTTTCACTCTAGCCTCTTACTCTGCTTTATGTTTTCATAGTGGTGCTTATCACTACCTAAAATTATATGTATTTGCCAACTTTTTTGTTAAATTGTCTTTCTCTCCTACGAGAATGTAACTTCCCATAAATTTGGGAACTTGATCTACTCATTCATCACCTATAACAGTACCTGGCACATAGAAATCACTTGCTTAATTTTTATTAAATGACAGATTGAATTAATGGGGACAGCATCATGGCTGGAAAGTGGCAGGACAAATAGAAGCTAATGAAAAGGTAGCCGGTGAGCCGGATGAAGGAGCTATCTAGATGCAAGCTTCGGGATTGGTAGGGATAGGGCATGCCCTCTGTAACAGTATTAGTCAAGGGATTATTCGGGATTGGTAGGGATAGGGCATGCCCTCTGTAACAGTATTAGTCAAGGGATTATTTCTCCAGATATGTGTAGTAGCCTGGGATTACCTTTGGTATAACCAAATTGGAAAAGGAATATAGACCTATTTTGTTTGTTTGGAGGTTTTTGATGTTGTTATTAGGGACAAGATCTTGCTGTGTTGCCCAGACTGGTCTCGAACTTCTGGACTCAAGTGATCCTCCTGTTTAGCATCTTAAAGTGCTAGGATTACAGGCATGAGCCACCATGCCTGGCCTATTTTTCCATATTAAGAGAATAATTTTAATGTATTTTAGAACTACTATTTACATAAGGACTATGTAATTACAATGTAAGGTTATTTAAATAAATGCTGTAATTGAAGTACAAATAATTTTTTTGTTATAGGAGAACATTTCACTAATGATGGGTTAACCTAATTTTAAATATAGTACATACATGAAAGCATAAAATAAGATTTTAAGAGTGCTAAAAAATTTCAAGAATTCATAATTCAGAGGCCTTTTGCCACCCACCCTTTCCACTCATCTACAATCCTCTCCCTCCACTCATTGGTCAAAAATATTGAGTTTTTTTTTCTTTCTATGTTGAAATCCTGGCTGGAAAAAAATCATATTAAAAATTTGAAAATACCTGTTTTTGTATAGACACCAGTTACTTTACTGGATCTGGTTAGTAAGAAACTTAAGAAGCTTCTACATGGAGAAGATGCAGATGCCATATCAGGTATGGATTCTAGCTTGTTCCTCCTTTATTCTTAAGTGACTGTCATTGCCAAACGAGTTGGGACGGCATCAAAGATGAGTATGTAATAAATATATGTAAAATGTTATAAAAAGTGGTTACAGTAAGGTTATCATTATTATTATTATTAATTTTATTATCTCCAGGGCAAGTTCTTCTCTAGTTCTTTTTGGAAACCCTTTGTTTATTTACCTTTTCTACTAAAAAGGCAAGAACCTTGTGTCTCTTACTGCTGCTCCCAATTCTCACCTCCCCTTCAATTATCACCCAGTGCCTGCTTCTTTGCTCCTGAGCTCTCTGTTGTGTCTTTTTCTGACTCTCTCAGATTCTTTTTCTTGTTTTCATCCTCTCTCCCTTGCCCCCTTTTCTAGGGGAAGGATCAAATTTTATAGAAGGGCAGCCTGACCCCCAGTTGAATAGACTCCATGATTCTTTTCACTCAGTGTCTTTAGGCAATTGGTCTCATTCTTTAACATAAAATTGTGGAAAACTATAAAATATTTTTAATCCAAATTTATTAAGACTGTCACACAGGAAACAAGATAGCCTAATAGATATATCTGTGAGTGCCAGCACCAAGTTGTCTGGGGAAGGCATTTAACCCCTTTTTGCTTCAGTTTCCTCAACTACCGAATGGGAATGATAATATCTATCTCATTGTGTAGTTAAATATTTAATATTTTTGTTACTAATAGGATATTATTCTATTAATATATAATGCTGGTTATAATTAATTATGATTAATATATCTGAATTAATATGATATTAGCTGACGCATATATTGAGCCCTCCTATGTGTCAGACACTGTGGTGAATATTAACATAGATTTATGAAATTATTTAATCTTCACAATAATCTGTGTAGGCATATTAATATTATTATTTCATTTTATAGGGGAGGTAACTGAAGCTTAGAGAGGTCATGTAACTTGGTAAACTAGAAAGACACGTGACCTTTTCTTCTTTAAAAAAAAAGTTTCAAGGGTTGTGGCGGGATGGGGGAAATGTTTCAAAGGCATTATTAATTGTGGAAAAGAACATTTACAGAGGAGGGCATAAGTATACTTGCTTGAATTACTTGGAATTTCTCAGCTAATAGATGCCATTTTATCTCATTCTCTTCTTTGAATACAGAGTATATGGCAACAAGTATGTTGCCACATGCATCCTGTCTATTTGATGTAATTAAACAATGATACGAATGAAGTATTCTGAAACTAGTAGTTAGAATCTTTTGGATTAATTTATTCTTATCTGGCTAATTCCAAAACAAACATTAATTGGCTGCCATTACTGCATTAGCTTTCACATTCAACTTTTCATTACTTTTGACTTTTGAGGAAAATGGAAAGATTGTCAGCATTTTACTCTTTATTTCTATTCAACAATATATGCTAGGCAGGGCCTGGTGGCTCAGGCCTGTAATCCCAGCACTTTGCAAGGCCGATATGGGCAGATCACCTGAGGTTAGGACTTTGAGACCAGCCTGGCCAACATGGTAAAACCCTGTCTCTACTAAAAATACAAAACTTAGCCCGGTGTGATGGTGCATGCCTGTAATCCAAACTACTTGGGAGGCTGAGGCAGAAGAATCTCTTGAACTCGGGAGGCAGAGGTTGCAGTGAGCTGAGATTGCGCCACTACACTCCAGCCTGGGTGACAGAGTGAGACTCCATCTCAAAAAAAACCAAAATAAAAACAAATACACTAAGGGGAGATTATAAATGTTTTTGCACAATGCCATGTGCTATAAGGACTTGGAAAGTAAAGAGTTTTCTGACCGTATTTTTCTCTAAATAGCTTACCTATTTTATCTCTTCTTGAAGCTTATCTTTACTCAGTAGAACTGTCAGAGTATATCAGTAAACCACTTAAAGTTTTAGATTGTCTCGATGTTTTGTATTATATGCTTTTTTTCTCCATACATTATTTGAAATTCATTTCCTTTTGTTTTCTTTTTTTTTTTTTTTTTTTGAGAGAGTCTCACTGTGTCGCCCAGGCTGGAGTGCAATGGTGTGATCTCGGCTCACTGCAACCTCCACCTCCTGGGTTCAAGTAATTCTCCTGCCTCAGCCTCCCAAGTAGCTGGGAATACAGGCAAGTGCCACTATGCCTGGCTAATTTTTGTATTTTTAAGGAGAGACAGGGTTTCCCCATGTTGACCAGGCTGGTCTCGAACTCCTGACCTCAAGTGATACTCCCGCCTCAGCCTCCCAAAGTGCTAGGATAACAGGCATGAGCTGCTGCGCCTGGCCTGATTACTTGAAATTCATGAATATTGATTGAAAATGCTTCTGACAGCCAGGATTTTCTGTCCATCTATTCATTCATTCACTTAACATTTTTTGAATATTTACAGTTGTGCCAGAACTTGTATAAGCACCACAAAATGCAAAGATGTGTAAGAGAATGCCCATTTGCAATAAGCTCACATTCTAACATTCAAAATGACTAGCATATAGTAGATGTTCAATAAACATTTGTTTACTTAATTCAGTCAAACAGTTGATGAATGAGAGACAGCTATATCAATGAATCATAAAAATCTGACAGGGAGATGTTCAAGCCAGAGGAGATGATGGAAGCTTGGAGGAGGATTACCTGACCACCTAGTCTGAGGGAATCAAAGCTTTAGAAGAGATAATGCCTAATAGGAGTCTTAAAGAATAGGAGCTTAAGGAATTAGAACAGTGTGAGCAAAAATAGGTAAGCACTAGAAACAGCAGTCAGGCAAAAGACAAAACAAAATGAAACAAAAATGACAAAAAAAAAAAAAATAGCTAGGCATGGCGGCATATGTCTGTTGTACTAGTTGCTTGAGAGGCAGATGTGGGAGGATCGCTTGAGCCCCATAGGTCGAGGCTGCAGCAAGCCTTGAACATGCCACTGCACTCCAGCCTGGGTGACAGAGTGAGATTCTGTCTCAGAAAACCAAAAAAAAAAAAAAGATTAAAAATTAAATAAGTAACTGCAGCCAGAGAGGTAGCAGAAATTGAAACTGGAGAGATTGATTGGTATCATCTCATGAAGGGCCACATTTAGCTACCAAGGAAGTCTCTAGGCAGTTGGAAAGGCATTAAAAATTATTTTTAAGAAACTGATATGACCAGATGTGTATTTTAGATAAAGCATGCTGGCAGCAGTGTAGAGAAGGGATTGACGCAGGGGACTCAAAGCAGTCATAGTTAGGAGACTACTATGACAACACAAGTGAGAAATTATGTAGGCTAGCACTATGGCAGAGGCATGAGGGATGAAGAGGAAGGAAGAGCTTGAAAAATATTTAGGAGATAAAATTGGCAACAGTTGATTTCACTTGTTGGTTAGGAAGAAAAGTGACTTGGCCACACCCAGTGGCTCATGCCTGTAATCCCAGCACTTTGGGATGCTGAGGTTGGGGGGGATCAACTGAGGTCAGGAGTTCGAAGCCAGCCTGGCCAATATGATGAAACCCCGTCTCTACTAAAAATACAAAAATTAGCCGGGCATGGTGGTGCGTGCCTGTAGTCCCAGCTACTCGGGAGGTTGAGGCAGGAGAATTGCTTGAGACTGGAAAACGGAAGTCGCAGTGAGCCAGGATCGCGCCGCTGCACTCCAGCCTGGTGATAGAGCGAGACTCTGTCTCAAAAAAAAAAAAAAAAGAAAAATACAAAAATTAGCAGGGTGTGGTGGGGGGTGCTTGTAGTCCCAGCTACTCAGGAGGCTGAAGCAGGAGAATCACTTGATCCCGGAAGGTGGAGGTTGCAGTGAGCTGAGAGCTCATCACTGCACTCTAGCCTAGAGGATAGAGCAAGACCCTGTCTCCGAAAAAGAAAACAGAAAGAAAGAAAAGTGACCCAAATGTGAATCTCAAGTTTCCAGGCAGGGTGACTATCACCAATTCAAATAGAAAAATAGAGAAGAAGAACATATTTAGGGCGATGATGGAGTCTGGGACTTTTGATCTAAAATAAGCATGGGGCCGGGCACAGTGGCTCATGCCTGTAATCCTAGCGCTTTGGGAGCCCCAGGCAGGCAGATCACGATGTCAGGAGTTCAAGATCAGCCTGGCCAACATAGTGAAACCCCATCTCTACTAAAAATACAAAAATTAGCCAGGCATAGTGGTGCGAGCCTGTAGTCCCAGCTACTTGGGAGGCTGAGGCAGGAGAATTGCTTGAACCCAGGAGGCGGAGGTTGTGGTGATCCAAGATCATCACATGTTGGCCAGGATGGTATTGATCTCTTGACCTCATGATCTGCCCGCCTTGGCCTCCCAAAGTGCTGGGATTACAGATATGAGCCACTGCACCCAGCCTATGTTATTTCATATGTGAGATACACACACACACACACACACACACACACACACACACACACACGGTGGGGGAAGGGGGAGAGAGAGAGAGAGAGAGGGCGAGAGAGAGAGAGACCTCTGCCTGTAGGTGGAAATTGAGATCATTTACAGTGTGCTAAGTAAAAGGTCCAAGGATAAAGCTTTAAGTGACACCAGTAGTCAAGGGGTGAGAAAAGAGGAAACTACAAATGAGACAGAGAAAAAAATGTTAGGAGGGGAATGGGAAAAAGTCATGCCCATGAAGCCAAAGAAATATAACATTTTAGGATGGACGTTTCCTTGTGTCAGAAGATCAGAATAGCCACTGAATATGTGGAGCCAATTAGAGCTATCTTAATCGCCTGAGAGGCAAAATCCAGGTTGCAGTGGGGTGAGAAGGAAGGAATGGGTAGAGAAATGAAGAGTTGATGTATGATGAGAAGGGGAAGAGAGGAAATGGACAATAACCAGGGCAGTTCGTGGTCAAGGGAGAGATTTTAGAATACTGATCTGCTGAGAGGAAGGCATCAGAAGAAAGGGGATACTGAAAAAAAGAGATGCTGGGGAGGCAGGCTCTGGAGGAGGCGGGAGGTCATTAGTTTGAGGGCATAGAATCAAGGGTTTTCCTGGAACAAGAAGAGGGATTTTAGGGTAAAGGTGAGTGTATATGGATGTAAATAAATGTGTAGCATACATTTATGTATGTAAATAAATATGTAGCCTACATTTAGGTAGGAAGTTGAGGGATACTGTTAAGTAATGAATCCATTTTCCTTGGTAAAGTAGGAGGAGACCATATTGTCTGAGGGTTTCCAGGGGGAGCTCTGAATGGATGACATGAGAAGAAGGGAATAGTTTCAAATAGATGGTTAGGTGATGACTGGGGGAGTTGAGAAAGTTCAAGTACAGGGATTGATGAGTAATTCTGAGCACCACATAAAGCAGGAGATTCTAAATTTTAGTGGTACCAATTGGACAGTATTTTTTTTTTTTAGCACTTACAGTATCCTCCTTTTATCTGTGGTTTCACTTTCCACAGTTAGAAAATAAGTGAGTACGGCGTAATAAGATATTTTAAGAAAGAGTCCACACTCACAAAATTTTATTATAATATATTGTTATAATTGCTCTATTTTATTATTGTTATTGCTGTTAATCTCTTATGATGCCTAATTAATAAACTTTAATATAGGTATGTATATATAGGAAAAAACACAGTACATATAGGGCTTGGTGCCACCTGCAGTTGGAGGCACCCACTGGGGGTGTTGGAATGTAGCCCCTGGGAATAAGGGTGAATTACTATATTTCCTTGAATGTTGGAGTGGACACAGTAGATGAGAGCATTGATTAAGAGCTGGGATTTTGCTTAGTCTTGTGTTGCAGAAGGATAGGTATACAAGAGAATTGAGGACAGATATTGGTGAAGCAGTGGTTCAAGTGTTCAGATATGTGTTGGACTCAGGATGAGAAAGAAGAAATGCTAGAAGAATGCTAAAAGTGGCACATTAAGGTTTCATGTTCTGAGATTAAAGAAAGTTGACAGAGAACCAAAGGCAGCATAGAATAGTGGTGAAGACACCAAGCCCCAGGAATGGACAACCCTGGGTTCAGATACTAGCTCAGCTACTTTCTAGCCATGTAAACAAGCTTTTATTTCTTTATCTGTAAGTATGGCTGAAAATAATAGCTACATACCTACAGCTTAGGATACTGGAGATTTAATTAGAAAAAATACCAAAAGGTTGACACATGGTAAGCATTCATGGTAAGATATTATTATAATTTGAAAGATGTAGATTCTGAATAGAGAGTTGAGTACAGGAGCTTAAGTTTTCAGAGGCAGTGTAATTCCAGGGTATTTCTATAGGTGTGTTTAGAAGGTTATTATAGTGAAGATATGCAAGAAACACATAAACAAAACTCCCTGATACTAATGGCCTTCAGGATTTCAGACTTTGAGAATTGCTTTGGTGAGTGTGAAGGCTAAAATGTCTTCCTCTGTAGATCAGCATAGGTTGACTATATATGCTAAGACAGCTCACAGAGCAGTGTGAAAAAGCAGTGCTGTAGAATTCCGGCATTCTTTGTTCATGTTTTGAACATGCCTCTAACTGATTGGCCATGTCACTTAAATTCTGTATGTATTTCTCTTGAAACTCAGATACTAGTTTCTTGCTTCTTTTGCTTCTAGTTACTTTAGACATCAAATAATGTATGTAAAATAACATCATATATGTTTTGCTAAAGTAAAAGCACCTTTGAAAGAAACTGTGGAACAAAGAAAGTCTAGGCATAGGTAACATACCAGAAGATCAGTTTGGGTAAGTATAGTTCAGTTGGTTTTTTAACTTGCTTTTCCAGTGTTACTTTTCTTTCTTTCTTTTTTTTTTTTTAATCAGGCTTTACATTTTGCCAACTCTTGACATACAAGGAGTTTGAAAAGCAAAAGGGAAGGACAATTCAATATCTGCACCAGTTGGCTCTTGAGATTAATAGTAACCCCAGCATCTCTCTAAAACGAAAAAAAAATTCATTAAGGAATTTCAAAAACACCATCCAGAAGTTTTGCATTAACATTTCTGGTACAAGAAACTAAAATTTGTAAATATAAATAATTATCTGGTGGTTTCTCAAATTGCCATAATTACACTTCAGGGAAAGCGTAACCTCAAAGGATTTTAAGTGTTTTATTTTTTATTTTTATTTTGTAGAGACAGGGGTCCCATTATGTTGCTCAGGCTGGTCTCGAACTCCTGGCCTCAAGTTGTCCTCTTGCCTTGGCCTCTTAAAGTGCTGTGATTATGGGCATGAGTCACTGTACTTGGCCTTTATTTTATTTTTATAAGGTGTTGATTTTAATTTAATCATGGTTAAAATATGTTAAGGAAGTTTTTAATTTTAAGAAGGAATACAAGTTAGCCTTCATGTTTGCTGATTCACTTAATTATTATGCTGCAAAAATCACTTAATAAATGTACTGCTATTATTAGGGATCTAGCACAGTTAATTTCCTTTTTTTTCCACAGGAAAGGAACTTTTCATACACGAGCTCTCTGAAGAAAGCATGCACTTTCCTTAGTATATGATTATTTTCAAGCAACCCCCTTAAGCTGCTGTAACTTAAATGACTATGAATCATTGAAATAGGGAAAGATGCATGAAGTCGATTTTTTTTTTTTTTTTTTTTTTTTTTTTTTTTGAGATGGGCTCTTTCTCTGTCCTAGGCTGGAGTGCAGTGGCACCATCTCGGCTCACTGCAACCTCCGCCTCCCAGGTTCAAGCAATTCTTCCTGCCTCAGCCTCTCAAGTAGCTGAGATTATAAGTGCCTGCCACCATGCCCGACTAATTTTTGTAGTTTTAGTAGAGATGGGGTTTCACCATGTTGGCCAGGCTGGTCTCGAACTCCTGACTTCAGGTGATCTGCTCGCCTCGGCCTCCCAAGGTGCTGGGATATTTCAGGTGTTAGCCACTGCACCCGGCCACATTAAGTAGATTTAAAAGGCCACAAATTTAAAATTAGTAAACATCAAAATGTGATTTCTCTCTAATTCTTCTTCAGTCCATATTTTACGGTTATCTTCTTTCCTCCTCATTCTTTCTCTGCTTCTTCCTTTTCTTTCCTCTTTCTTTCTAGCTCTTTAACTTTTTTCTTGCCTGCTTCTCTGTGTCTCTTTCTTTGTTTTAAATTGGTTAGTTCACTCTATGGTGTCATCCCTTAATGTAGCAGAAGTTACAGATTCAATACCTATGGGAAGTTTTACACAAAAAAAATCTTTTAGGCCAAGCATGGTGGCTCATGCCTGTAATCACAGCACTCTGGGAGGCCAAGGAGGGGGGGATTGCTTAAGGCCAGGAGTTCAAGGCCAGCCTGAGTAATAGTGAGACCCTGCCCCTGTCTCTACAAAAATTACAAAAAAAATTTAGCCAGGTGTAGCAGCTCACACTTATAGTCCCACCTACTCAGGAGACTGAAGTGGGAGTATCACTTGAGCCCAGGAGTTCAAGGTTTCAGTGAGCCATGAGTGTACCACTGCACTCCAGCCTGGGCAACAGAGTGAAACCCTATCTATCTCAAAAAAAAAAAAAAAAAAAAAAAGTATTGGCTAGGCGTAGTGGCTCACACCTGTAATCCCAGCAGTTTGGGAGGCCAAGGCGGGCAGATCACCTGAGGTCAGGAGTTCGAGACCAGCCTGGCCAACATGGTGAAACCCCATCTCTACTAAAAATACAAAAAATTAGTCAGGCATGATGGTGAGAACCTGCAATCCCAGCTACTTAGGAGGCTGAGACAGGAGAATTGCTTGAACCCAGGAGGCGGAGGTTGCAATGAGCTGAGATCATGCCATTGCACTCCATCCTGGACGACAGAGCAAGACTGTCTAAAAAAAACAAAAACAAGAAAAGCAACCCAATTATGTGACACTAGAAGATAAAAAGCAACCCAATTATATGATACTAGAAAATAAAACTGCCCTAATCTGTGTATTGTTGTTTTTAAAGGTGGAAAGGAAGTTAATATACCTCCAGAGGAAGACCTGACAGGGTACCTGAAGAGATACTAGGAAAATACTGAAAACATGCCACTAAGCCCTCTTCAAAAAAAGAGTCTCCTCATTAGGAAAGCTGCCATTTTATTTCGTTTTGTTTATTTTTTTGAGATGTAGTCTCACTCTTGTTGCCCAGTCTGGAGTGCAGTGGCACAGTCTCAGCTCACTGCAACCTCTGCCCCCCAGGTTCAAGTGATTCTCCTGCCTCGGCCTCTCAAGTAGCTGGGATTACAGGCACTCACCACCACACCCAAATAATTGTTTTTTCTGTATTTTTAGTGGAGAGGGGGTTTCAACACTTTGGCCAGACTGGTCTTGAACTCCTGACCTCAGATGATCCAAGCGCCTCAGCCTCCCAAAGCGCTGGGATTAAAAGTGAGCCACTGCGCCCAGCTGAAAGTTGCCATTTTAATGTTTGTATGAGTCAGGTAGGGAATTGCTAGTCGTCACTATGAATGGTGGATACTTTAACAAATGCTTTAAGGATATCACCATGTTCTTGCATTTGCTGCTCAGAAAATTATAACCTTAGACAAATATCTTCACGCTGAGCCTCAGTTTTTTTTTAAAAAACTCTAAAATAAAAATACACATGCACAGATTTATATATTTAAGATTGAGCTATTCCTTTAATAGTTTAAGGTTAAAAAAAGAAAAAATGAAATAAATTAAAAAAAATTTTTTTTAAAGATTGGGCCAGATAATACCTTCCAACTCATTGGTGGATGACAATCATCTCTCCATCTGTAAATAGTGGATTCATGAGGGAGAATGTGTGGTATGGTAACAAAAATATGGGCTCTGCAGTCTACAATTCAATGCAGTTCCCATGAAAATACTATCATCATTCTTTACAGAACTAGAAAAAAACAATCCTAGGCTGGGCTTGGTGGCTCATGCCTGTAATCCTAGCACTCTGGGAGCCTGAGGTGGGTGGATCACCTGAGGTCAGGTTAGAGACCAGCCTGGCCAAACATGGTGAAAACCCATCTCTACTAAAAATACAACAATTAGCTGGGTGTGGTGGTGCACACCTGTGATCCCAGCTACTTAGGAGGCTGAGACACAAGAATCACTTGAACCCAGGAGGTGGAGGATGCAGTGAGCTGAGATCTCGCCACTGCACTCCAGCCTGGGTGACACAGCAAGGCTGTGTCTCAAAACAAAACAAATAAACAAAAAAAGAGGAGTCCTAGGCTGGGCTCAGTTGCTCATGCCTGTAATCCCAGAACTTTGGGAGGCCGAGGTGGGCAGATCACAAGTTCAAGAGATCGAGACCATCTTGGCCAACATGGTGAAACCCTGTTTCTACTAAAAATACAAAAATTAGCTGGGTGTGGTGGTGCGCACCTGCAGTCCCAGCTACTTGGAGGCTGAGGCAGGAGAATCGCTTGGATGCAGGAGGCAGAGGTTGCCGTGAGCCGAGATTATGCCACAGCACTCTAGCCTGGCATCAGAGCAAGACTCCATCTAAAAAAAAAAAAAAAAAAAAAAAGTAGAAAAGAAAAAACAATTCTAAAATTCATATGGAAACAAAAAAGAGCCTGCATAGCAAAAACAAGACTAAGCAAAAAGAACAAATCTGGAGGCATCACGTTACCTGATTTTAAACTATACTATAATGCCGTAGTCACCAAAAAAGCATGGTACTGGTGTAAAAATAGGCACATAGACCAATGGAATAGAATAGAGAACCCAGAAATAAACCCAAATATGTATAGCCAACTGATCTTCGACAAAGCAAACAAAAACATAAAATGGGAAAAGGACACCCTATTCAACAAATTGTGCTGGGATAATTGGCAAGCCACATGTAGGAGAATGAAACTGGATCCTCATCTCTCACCTTATGCAAAAATCAACTCAAGATGGATCACGGACTTAAATCTAAGAACTGAAACTATGAAAATTCTAGAAGATAACATCAGAAAAACTCTTCTAGACATTGGCTTAGGCAAAGATTTCATGACCAAGGACCCAAAAGCAAATGCAACAAAAACAAAGATAAATAGGTGGGACTTAATTAAATGAAAGAGCTTTTACACAGCGAAAGGAACAGTTTGCAGAGTAAACAGCCCACAGAGTGGGAGAAAATCTTCATATCTATAAATCCGACAAAGGACTAATATCCAGAATCTACAAGGAACTCAAATCAGCAAGAAAAAAACAAATCCCATCAAAAAATGGGCTAAGGACATGAATAGACAATTCTCAAAAGAAGATATACAAATGACCAACAAATATATGAAAAAATGCTCAACATCACTAATGATCAGGGAAATACAAATCAAAAGCACAGTTCAATACCAACTTACTCCCACAAGAATGGCCATAATCGAAAAATCAAAAAAATAATAGATGTTGCATGGATGTGGTGAACAGGGAACACTTCTACACTGCTGATGGGAATGTAAACTAGTACAGCCACTATGGAAAACAGTGTGGAGATTCCTGAAAAAACTAAAAGTAGAACTATCATTTGATTCAGCAGTTCCACTACTGGTTATCTACCCAGAGGAAAAGAAGTTATTATACGAAAAAGATACTTGCACACACATGTTGATTTCAGCACAAGTCACAATTGCAAAAATATGGAACCAGCCCAAATGCCCATCAATCAACAAATGGATAAAGAAAATGTGATATATAGATATACACACACAATGGAATACTATGCAGCCATAAAAAGGAATGAAATAATGGCATTCGCAGCAACCTGGATGGAACTGGAGACTATTATTCTAAGTGAAGTAACTGAGGAATGGAAAACTAAACATCATGAATCATATGTTCTCCCTCATAAGTGGGAGCTAAGCTATGAGAATGCAAAGGCATAAGAATGATACAGTGCACCGTGCACGATGGCTCATGCCTATAATCCCAACACTCTGGGAGGCTCAGGCAGGGGGATCATCTAAAGTAAGGAGTTCAAGACCAGCCTGCCCAACATAGTGAAACCTCATCTCTACTAAAAATACAAAAATTAGCCAGGCACGGTAGCAGGCACCTGTAATCCTGGCTACTCGGGAAGCTAAGGCAGGAGAATTTCTTGAACCCAGGAGATGGAGGCTGCAGTGAGCCGAGATCATGCCACTGCACTCCAGCCTGGGTGACAGAGCAAGACTCCATCTCAGGAGAAAAAAATAAAAGAATGATACAGTGGACTTTGAGGACTCGGTAGGGGGAAGAATGGGAAGGGGTAAGGGATAAATGGCTACAAATTGGGTTCAGTGTATACTGCTTGGGTGATGGGTAAACCAAGATCTCACAAATTACCACTAAAGAGTTTATTCATGTAACCAAATAATGCCTGTTCTCCAAAAACCTATGGAAATGAAGAATTTTAAAAAATAAAATATGAGAATTTAAAAAAACCTTTAAAAAAGGAATATGGGCTCTGGAATCATAGACCTGATTTACTATTTGACCTGTTTGCATTAAAAGGGAAAATACTAGCACATGAGTATCCTAGATTACAATAAAATATACTTTAGAAATAGAATTACTAGCAGTTAGAGTTGTTAAGCATACTTTGTCTTACTTTGTTATCATTATTTAAGTTGAATATTTCCTACAACATTCCCTAATGGAGCTTATTTTTATCAACATGTGTATATGTATACACATGCATACTACTACTCAATAAAACTTGTAAACAATGAAACTTTGTAAGCAATGAAACTTGTTTACAAAGAAACATTGACCTCTACTGAATGGTTTTGAAGGTTCTGAGGCATTAATTTCTAAAGAAATTTCTAATCGAGCAGTGCCATGCCACCTAGTGACAGCTTCATAAAGTACAGTTATTAGGCTTAAAACGAATTAAGTTTCCAAGGGTATCTTCATTCAATGTTAGGCTAAACATTTTGGAGGGACTTAAGTGTAAAGCATATTTTCTCTATATAAATAAAGAAAATCCACCTTCAATTACTGAAAAACTTTCCTCTTGATAGAATATTCAGTAAATTTCCATGACCATTAACTGTCTGATTCATAACACTTGAGACTGTTTAAACTTCTTAGATTATTCACAGTCTCTACGAGATGACAAAGAATGTTTGCTTGACCAAACTTTAGTCGGGCTCCTGAATCTTATTCTAGTCCCATCTGTGCACTTCCTTGTAAAATCCCATTTTAGCAAAGAACGCTGCTGCATCAGTTTAGCAAGAAGCCCACACCGTCCATATCTGATCATCCTCAATATCCAATCAGGTTCTTCATCCATCATCATCCCCCAGAGATTATGTGTCATTACCCTGGCCTGTCTTCAGCAAGAATACTGTTAGGTCATTTTAGCCAGAATCTCCCTTACCCGAGATTTTTCTCACAGTAATTTTCCATTCATTGACCTGCTTCTTGACTATAAATTCCCACTACTTGCCCATGGCGTTTTCAGATTTCAGGCTAGCATCTCTTCCTAACTGCAAAGTCCCATAGCAATGGTCCGTATACCTAATTTGATGGTCCTGAATAAAATAATCTTTTAGCAAGTATCACTAAATAATTTTTTTGTTGACAGGTACTGTCCACATAAATAAAAGTTTGTTTGTTTGTTCATTTGTTTTTGGAGGCAGGGTGTAACTCTGTCACCCAGGCTGGAGTGCAGTGGTGTGATCATGGCTCACCACAGCCTCAACCTCCTGAGTTCAAGTGATTCTCCCACCTCAGCCTCCTGAGTAGCTGGGACTACACGCACATGCCACCAACCCCAGCTAGATATTTGTAGAGACAAGGTTTCATTATGTAGCCCAAGCTAATAAAAGATTTTCTAACTCCAAAAAAAATTTTTTGAGACAAAACTTTTTTCTTGTTATATAACTTTTATATATAAAGAATTAAAGACTGAAATTCATTATTGAGATCTTGTTCCTGGAAATCTTTCCTTCCTGTACACTTTACAAGTAGATTGGAAGTGCTTCTATTTGCTAATTACTTGCATGCTAAAAGGATTTTGGTAACACACAAAAAAAACAAAGTTGGGGTTGAAGCCTTATTTCTGACGCTTAACAACCCTATAACCAATGATGCTACCTAATCATTTATTCATGAGTATAATCATTCAGCTTTTCATCTATGCCAGGTATGATGCAGGAGACATAGAGTGGATGTCATAGTCCCAGCCTTGGAAAAGGAACTCTAATACAGGTAACATGAATATGACATTAACAATGTAGTAAATGTATAGAGATATGAATACAGAACTCTATACAACTAATTTATTATGGCATCTTAAAGGCTTCAGGGAGAAGCGGTGTTTAAACTTGGTCGTGAAATATGAATGGGAGTTAGAATTTGGGACAGCATCTCTGGAAGAGGGACAAGGATGTTCAAATAGACTGGGTTGACAAAGAACATTTTATACATATTTCCATCTTTTGGGGGGGTGTATGCATATGTAGACATGAAAATTATATATATATATATGTATATAGGAACGGCAGATTGGGTTAGAAAGATGAGAGTAAATTTAACTTTCATATGTTTAGAATGAGGTAATTGTGAACATCCAAATTGAAGGTGTGGTAAAACATAAACTTCAAAATTAGACCCACCTGTGTTTGACTCACAAGTCCACTACCTAATGTAACCTTGAACAGTTTACTCATTCTTTTGAACCTAGGTTTTCTCATTTGCAAAATGGGGCTAGTATATAATTGTTGCAGTTAGGATTAAATGACATATATACATTGCTTGTCACAGATTAGGCTATTTTAATAAGTGCTATCCTCCCTCACCCTCCAGCCAGTGTTTCTCAAAGTAGTACAAGGTCTACCTGTACCAGGATCACCCGGAGTGCTCTTGTTACACAATGACGCCTTTCCATACCTAATGAATTAATTTACTGAGTGGAGCTTGAAACTCTGAAATTTAACTATCACGCTGGAGTTGTGAGGCATCTAAATTATGTTAATTAACCTGTATACAAAAAAAAATTTTTTTTTGAGACGGAGTCTCACTCTGTCACCCAGGCTGGAGTGCAATGGCACTATCTTGGCTCACTACAACGTCTGCCTCCTGGGTTCAAGCAATTCTCCATGCTCAGCCTCCCGACTAGCTGGGATTATAGGCACGTGCCACCACATCTGGCTAATTTTTGCATTTTTTTTTTTTTTTTTTTTTTTAGTAGAGCCGGGTTTCACCATGTTGGTCAGGCTCGAACTCCTGACCTCAGGTGATCCGCCCACCTCGGCCTCCCAGAGTGCTGGGATTACAGGTGTGACCCACTGCGCCTGGCAAAGACTTCTAATTACACAACTGTTCACTGACTCAAGTTTCTATTAGGATTTCCCCTAAGCTAAAAATAAGAAACCACTTACCTTTTTTTCAGAAATAATATGATACTTCGAAAAATGGACATATGAGAAGTATTCTTAATTTTTTTTTTTTTTTTTTCTGAGGCAGGATCTCTCTCTGACACCCATGCTGGAGTGCAGTTGTGTGATCTTGGCTCACTGCAACCTCCACCTCTCAGATTCAAGCGATTCTCCTGCCTCAGCCTCCTGATTTGCCACCACACCCGCCTAATTTTTGTATTTTTAGTAGAATCAGGGTTTCACCATTTTCTTGATTCTTAAAGTCCAAGTTCAGAGTAAAACTAGGTGCTTTAAAGGTGGGTCAAAGATGCTAAATACTAACCATTAACAAATTAGCAACAAAAAGTTAATACAACTCTAAACTGGACAAAGATTTTGGTAAGGTTATTCCTTTATTTGTTGTGTATTTTACTGTAAGACTGTCACTAGGGGTCAGGCATGGTGGCTGACGCCTGTAATACTAGCACCTTGGGAGGCCAAGGCAGGCAGATTGTTCAAGCCCAGGAGTTGGAGACCAGCCTGGGCAACGTGGCAAAACCCCATCTCTACACTAAAATTAGCCAGGCATGGTGGTGCACACTTGTAATCCCAGCTACCCAGAGGGCTAAGGTGTGAGGATCACTTGCTGTGAGGGGTGATCAAGCCACTGCACTTTAGCCTGGGTGACAGAATTTGACTCTGTCTCACACACACACACACACACACACACACATTTTTAAAAATTTGCAGGGTGCAGTGGCTCACACCTGTAATCCCAGCACTTTGGGAGGCCAAGGCGGGTGGATCACTTGAGGTCAGGAGTTCGAGACCAGTCTGGCCTACATGGCGAAACCCTGTCTCTACTAAAAATACGAAAAAATTAGCCTGGCCTGGTGTTGGGCGCCTATAATCCCAGCTACTTGGGAGGCTGAGGCAGGCGGGAGAATCACTTAAACCCGGGCGGCAGAGGTCACAGTGAGCCAAGATCGCACCACTGCACTCCAGTCTGGGCGACAGAGTGAAACTCAGTCTCAAAAAAAAAATTGTCACAAGAAACAATTTTTAGTTCAGGGCTTATACTTCAGAATAAAAGGGATATAATTAGCAATTCAACTGTTTACAAAAATTGAAGGCCGGCGCAGTGGCTCATGCCTATATTCCCAGCACTTTGGGAAGCCAAGGCGGGAAAATCACCTGAGGTCAGAGTTTGAGACCAGCCTGACCAACATGGTGAAACCCCATCTCTACTAAAAATACAAAAATTAGCTGGGCATGATGGTGCATGCCTGTGATCTCAGTTACTCAGGAGGCTGAGGCAGGAGAATCGCTTGAACCCAGGAGGCGGAGGTTGCAGTGAGCCAAGATGGTGCCATTGCACTCCAGCCTGGGCAACAAGAGCGAAACTCCATTTCAAAAAAGGAATTGAATAAATATATATTTAACTATATAATGAAAATGTGAGCGAACACAATTTGAAAACTGTTCTGTGTTAATAAGTTACACAAATTATAAAATTATACAATTCAGTATTTCGTTTGGAAACTCTTTAGTGCTTCTATAATTACTCAAATTTAAATTTTCCTGATTTCTTTTTTCCCTACTGTTTTTGTTTGTTTGTTTTTTAGAGACAACGTCTTGCTCTGTCACACAGGCTGGAGTGCAGTGTGCAATCATAGTTCACTACAGCCTCTAACTCCTGGGCTCAAGCTCTCTTCCTACCTCTGCCTTCCAAAGTGCTGGGATGACAGGCATGAGCCACCTTGCTTAGCCCCTACTGTTTTCTCTTGAATCCTCACCCTCCTTTCTTAGATTAATTGTCATCTTACTACAGTACTGTATCCCTAATCAGTTTTTTCAGAAATGGTCTCAAGAGTGATACTTTGAGTCCTTGTTTATCCAGAAGTGTTTATTTTGCCCCAGGCTTTGAATACTGGTTTGACCAGGTACTGCAGCTCCTGTTGCTCAACATTTAGTCTAACTTCCTTATAGTGTGTCTTCCTAAACCTCAGAGAGTAGAAAGCTAAGAACTTCATTTTCCAGCTCTTTTGTAGTCAGTGTTCTGGATATGATTTACAAAAAACTGTTTATTTTTTTAATTACTATTCTTTTGAGACGGAGTTTCTCTCGTCACCCAGGCTGGAGTGCAATGGTACAATCTTGGCTCACTGCCTCTGCTGGGATTACAAGCATGTGCCACCATGCTTGGCTAATAGTTTGTATTTTTAGTAGAGACAGGGTTTCACTATGTAGGCCAGGCTGGTCTGGAACTCTTTGCCTCAAATGATTCACCTGCCTCAGCCTCCCAAGGTGCTGGGGTTACAGGTGTGAGCCACCACATATCCTACATAAAACTGTTTATATACCTTTGTATGAAACCTATTTGGAGGTAAATTAAGAGGAGAGAGAGAGATACCTATTTTTCTGATGTGGATTATATTGTTGGCTTCCTGCTTTAGTCAGTGGTTGCATGGTAGCAGCAGCTTCCTGTTTTGACCTGCAACTTTCTCTTGTTAGTAGAGGTAATCTAGTTCCAGAGCCAGCAGCTGCAGAAGTGGCCTATCAATTCATCAAGCACCAGACCTGATCATGGCAGGACCTCCTTGGAGGGCTGGTTCTGTAGGGTAGCTTTGGAAATGGTTCCTGGAAGCTCAGTCTGTAGTCTGCCTTTTGGCCAGTTCAGTAATTCTTTAATTCATGTAGTAACTTATAATAAATAAATTCTTCTGATAAACCAGCTATAGTAAGTAGCCTATTCTCTGCAACAGAATTCTAGTATTAGATTGTCCCTTGTTATTGCCAAGAATGAAATGCTTTCTGAAGGTAAGCCTATGGCAGCCCAAGTGGCTGCCATGAGAAATCATTTTGGCAACAGCAAAGAATAACAAAAGGATTGTGTAGTAGCCTGCCTCCAAGATGGTCCTCAATGATCCCCGCTTCACACTCTTTTGTAGTACCCCTTAGCCCCCGCACCATATTGTTTCAGGGTTAATTTGTGTAACCAATAGAATATGGAAGAAGTGATGGCATGTCACTTCCAAGATGAAGCTATAAAAGCCTGCAGCTTCCATCTTACATGGGTGCTTGGGCACACACACACTCTCTCTCTTTCTCCCTCTCCTTTCCCTCTCCCTACCTGTCAGATCCACTTTAGGGGAAGCCACTTCTTAAATGCTTGGGCACACACTCTCCCTTTCTCTCTCTTCCTCTCCTTTTCCCTCCCGCAACATGTCAGATTCACTTTAGGGGAAGCCATGTCTTAAACAGTCCTATGGAGGACTTACATAATGAGGAACTGCAGAATTCTCTTGCCAGCAGCCATGTGAATGAGTTTGAAGTGAATCCTCCAACCCAAGTCTTCAGAAGTTGCATTCTCAGCTATCAGCTTGATTGCAAGCTCATGGGAGACCCTGAGTCAGCGCTACCCAATTAAGCTACTCTTGGATTTCTGACCCTCATAAACTATGTGAGATGATAATTTTTTTAAAAAAATGTTTTTTAAGAGATCGTATCTCACTCTGTTGCCCAGGTTGGAGTACAGTGGTGTGATCTTAGCTCACTGCAGCCTTGAACTTCTGGGCTCAAGCAATCCTCCTGCATCAGCCTCCTGAGAAGCTGCGAGTAGCTCATAAAATTGACTCATGTCCTTAAGACCAATCTGAATCCAGTCTTGTATATGCCACTTCCACTTGATGGCAGCACGTGCTGCTGTGCACACCTAACCCACAGTGGGGAGGAGAAATTATCCCAGGGAGAAATCAGAGCAATATTTCTGGTGGTTCAACTTACATAAAGATATGGGTGGAGATGACAGCTAATGGTTTGACCAGAGGGTCAGTGATTTGACAACTACAAGATAAGAAACCTAGGCTGGGCATGGTGGCTTAGGCCCTAATCTCAACATTTTGGAAGGCCAAGGCAGGAGGATCACTTAAGGCCAGGAGTCCAAGGCCAGCATGGGCAACATAGCAAGATTCCCTATTTCTAAAAATAAAAATAACAAAATTAGCCAGGTGTGGTGGAGCAAGCTTGTAGTCCCAGCTACTCTGGAGGTTGAGGTGAGAAAACCACTTGAGCCTAGGAGTTCTAGGCTGCCGTGAGCCAGGATCACACCAGTGCACTCCAGCCTGAGCAACAGAGCAAGACCCCAACTCAAAAAGAAATAAAAATAAATTTTAAGAAAGAACGAAAGAAAAAAAAGAAATCTAGGAATTAGAAGCTTTAGGGAAATATGCAGAGAAAAGAATAGGCCCCAAATGCAAGGATATTTGTTTCCTGTGTGAAAGCTTATCAAAAGCTTTCTTATCAAAAGCCCTCTTCTGTAGATAAGGCTCTTAATATTTAGGTGGACAGCGTAACCTACACTATGGACATTGGTTAGCTTCTTTCCCCAGCCATCCCAAGTGCTTGCTCAGTTACGCTACATTTTGGGAAAATTCCCTCAGCTTCTTTCCAACTCAGATTTTCAGTCTTTTTGTTGTTGTTGTTGTTTAGACAGGCTCTCTCTGTCACCCAGGCTCGAGTGCAGTGGTGTGATCTTGAGTCACTGTAACTTCTAACACCTGGGTTCAAGCAATTAGTGCCTCAGCCTCCCAAGTAGCTGGGACTACAGGCACCCACCATCCTGTCCAGCTAATTTTTTGTATTTTTAGTACGAATGGGGTTTTAACATGTTGCCCAGGCTGGTCTTGAACTCTCTGGCTCAAGCCATCCACCTGCCTTGCCCTCCCAAACTGCTGGGATTACATGGGTGAGCCACCACACCTAGCCCAGATTTTCAGCACACTGCTAGCGTCCATTCTGCTGTTCAATCCATCTATTAAGCAAAAGTTTTTTGTCTTTGTTTTTTTTTTTTGAGACAGGGTCTCACTCTGTCGGCCAGGTTGGAGTGCAGTGGCATGATCTTGGCTCACTGCAACCTCTGTCTCCCTAGTGCAAGCAGTTCTACTGCCTCAGCCTCCTGAGTAACTGGGATTACAGGCATTTGCCAACATGCCTGGCTAATTTTTAGCAGAGAAAGCGTTTTACCATGTTTGGCCAGGCTGGTCTTGAACTCCTGACCACAGGTGATCCACCGACCTCGGCGGGGGAGCGGGGGGAGGTGAGAGGAAAACAGGAGGGAGATGTGCTGAGTTCCCTAGGGCCCTGCCCTGTCAGAATTCTTTCTAATAAGGTCCAAGCTCTTGGCTTTAATCAGAGTTCAGTGATATAACTCACTGTTCCATTAAAATTTTCTTCTTACTCTGATGAACTTAGGGGATATGAAATTATTTCTAGTCTTTCCTTTCCAACCTTTACACTTTAACCCCTTTTACTGCTTAACATCAATAACAATATAGGGAGTAGGGCACAGCTGTAGGTTTCAATCTTTTAATGGCTAACCCATGATCTCCTTCTATTCTTTTTTTTAGACAGGGTCTCACCATGTTGCCCAGGCTGAAATATAGTGGCTACTCACAGGTGCAACTGTAGCACACTGGAGCCTCAAACTCCTAGGCTCAAGCAATCCTCCCACCTCGGCCTCTTGAGTAGCTGGACTGCTGACACATGCCACCATGTCCAATTTTCTCTTACTCTCTCATCTTGAGATTAAAATATCTCTGGAATTGTTTTTACGTCTTTGGTAGTTTTCTACTGCCCTGATTTGGAATATGGGTTTTCTTATTCTTGTTTCTCTAACAATCTAATTGCATTTGTTTTTCATACTTTAGATACTTCTCCACATCAATAGTACTTTTTGTTTACTAGAATTTCTTATGAATTTAACCTTACAAAAGATAGGAATTTTTTCATGCACATAATATTGACTCTAATAAAATGAATACCCAGTGCCCAACATCTAGCTTGAGAAATACCGTATCACAAATAGCACTGAAGTGTACCCTGTGCATTCCTCCCTCGTGTATCTCCTTCCCCTCCCCAATGGACATTTAATGGGATTTGGAACAGGTAGAGAAATAGGTTAACATGATCACTTTGCTCTGCTGAGGCAATCATCACTGAATTCAAAAATTCAAAAATGTTTTTCCAAAACAACACGTGTCTTTAAAGTGTCACTCTAGAAATTACTATTTAGAGCCAATATTTTATGACCTACACTGTCTCCAGATAGAGCTAATGTTAAAAGTGTTCTTTGAAATCAAATATATTAAAACAACATCTATATTTAGCAATAAAGTTTCAAAATTAGATAGGTGTTGAAATGGATAAAAGCTTTGATCCTAGTGGTAAAGGATTAGGGTTTATGTTAATTAAAAAAAATCAATTGTGGCTCAAAAATGAACACTATGAGACATATTTTATATGGAAATTAGTTTACTGTAATAAGCATGTGAAAAAACACATACATACCATTCTCAGCAGAACGTAAACATCAGGCTGGGGCATGTTTAGGAAAGGCAGCTTTGAGGAATGACCCAGTTCCTCAAAGGAAGAACATGGTTGGCGTTTCTGCCCTTCAGGATGAGGTCCAGACAGGGGATGCACTTTAAATGAGGACTTACTTTTCTACCTCCAGTGACATCACCTTGAACTTCTAGCACAGTTATATTGTTTGGTTGCAAGAATTTTTCTTGTACCACCAGTATCTTCTTGCTACACTGTCCAATGGTTATATGCCAGTAACCAAGTATCACAGTCACATTGCAACTCTGCAATGCCAGTCTAGGTCTAGGAAGGAATGACCAGACCCTAAAGCAATATAATCTATAAGTGGACAGCTCTTTCACCCTGACCAGCATTCATCTTTTCACTTCAGTTTTCCTTTGGGAGACTACTTTCTTTCACTCTAGGCCATTGCAGTAGCATCGTCAATCTAAGCCCCTAGAGCCATAGGCTAGGTACATAATCCTAGTTAGAGGAAAAAGATTGCTAGAAATTTGATTCATGAGCATAATGACATAAGATAGAAAATAAAAGAGCTGAGATATTTTGATGGCAGGGCTCTAGAAGGACTGTCCTTCAGTTTCTGTAACTTAAGATTCCAAAATTACCCTAGTTTTTATCTTTCCTAAGGCTGTGGACCCAGCTTTCCTTAGACTTTATAAGGTATCCTCTGTCATGCTGACAAATTTTGTTTTGCTGAAGATAGCCCAAATGAGTTTCTACTGCTTGTAATCAGAAAAACCTACCTGATCCATTCATTGATGTCACTGTCAGCTGTTTCCTAAAATTGGGAAGCTGGAATCTTTAACACTTTAATGTTTATTGTGGATCTTTGTGTTGGTTTTAAAAGAGTTTTCTATCAAGAGTTCTTGAACAGGCCAGGCATGGTGGCTCAGGCCTGTAATCCCAACACTTTGGGAGGCTGAGGCGGGCAGACCACATGAGCTCAGGAATTTGAGACCAGTCTGAACACGGTGAAACCTTATCTCAACTAAAAATACAAAAATTAGCTGGGTGTGGTGGCGCTCACCTGTAATCTCAGCTACTTGGGAGGCTGAGGTAGGAGAATCACTTGAACCCAGGAAGTGGAGGCTGTAGTGAGCCCAGATCGCACACTTCAGCTTGGGTGAGAGAGCAAGGCTCTGTCTCAAAAAAAGAGTCCTTGAACAACCGTGAGTTAACTTCAAATCTCTTTTTATCCTAAAAAGATAGTACAGTACTTTTATGAGTGAAATAAGATATTCTGCCAACACAGTAGTGACCAAAAAAAATTTATTAGCTTTAGTCTCCACCCTTTTAAATGTGCTCTAGGTACAAAATAAACATTACATACGTATAAGATCAGTCTTTCCAACTTTAGAATGTATAAATAAGGATAACAATTTTTAAATAAAATACTTTAGTCACAATCACACAAAACTACCTTCCAAGGAAATCTGACCAGTGAGGCAGTTACGTTTGTGCTTTCAGCTCTGAAGAATTAATGCAGTCATCCTTTCTGCTTTTAATGAAAAATAACACCTACCCTTGGAAACAGCGTAAGCATTGTTATGGTTGTCTAGCTCCTAAATAAAAATGTGGACTGAGTTACAGTTTACTGTAATAACCTAAGAAGCCTTTGAAAATTAGCAATGTTTCAAAGTATTTACACAAATCCAAGGCTTTTTCTTAGGATGAAAGGTAATACAGTTCTTTAACCTCTTTTAAAAGAAACTTTGAAATTAAACCTTATGGTCACAACTAGTCAAGACTTTCATTCAATAATGTTGCTTAAATATCAAATTTCTCTTCACAGATGCTATGTCCATTTTCTTCATAATCTTCTCTTGTTACCACCATATCTTCAAAATCATCATTCTCTGATATCAATTTTCCACCTTCCCAGGCATAAGTAATAGGGCTGAAAATAAAGGTATAAATGACCCAGACAATTTTACAGGAAAACTGAAATGCCTGAAACATAAATTACTATTAGGCTGGTGCAAAAGTAATTTGTGTTTTTCACCATTAAAATGTGGCAAGCTCTACCCAACCTAACAAAATCATTTAAGGTACAGAAATAAGCATACATTTCACATGAGTAGAGCAAACTAAAAAGGAAAGGAACCTTGGTCACTGCTACAAAACAGTAAGTGTTCCTTTTTCCCTATGTCCTGAATTTATGGACCCTCTAATTCTAAAGAAAAAAAAAATATAAGCAAAAGATCAAAAGATGCCTAAAAGGAAACACCGTCATACTGAGTCTAAATTCTGTATGTGGCAAAGATATGTCATCTCAATAATTCTCCTAGCAACCCCAAAAACAGCTATTACTCCCACTTTCTAGATTTGAAAAAAGAGGCTCACAGAGGTTAAGTCTGGAACCAGAATTTAGGCTGGAACTAGGATTTAACTCAGAACTGTTTCACAGTCTGTACTTTTGCTGCTACACTTTGTTGCCTCTAATAAAACAGAAAGCATAGTATATGATAAACAATTATGTGGGAGGACACAGACAATAGGTAAAATTAGAGCAGGTATAGTTTGGTTTTGCTATCTACAACTAAGGTTATACTTTGTGTTATGACTCAATTCTATTTCTACTGTTCTTCCCCAGTTTAGAGTTTCAAATCTAAAAAAGATAAGAAAAAAGTTAAATAAATGTTGTCTAGCCTGGTGTGGTGGCATATACCTGTAGTCCTAGCTACTTAGGAGGCTGAGGCAGGAGGATTGCTTGGACCCAGGAGTTCGAGATTGCAGTGAGCTATGATCACACAACTGCAAGGATGACAGATTTAGACTTTTATCTCTATTAAAACAAAGATCAGGCATGGTGGCTCATATCTGTAATTCCAGCACTTTGGTAGGCAGAGGTGGGAGGACTGCTTGAGCCCAGGAGTTCAAGAACAGCCCGAGCAACATAGCGAGACCCCATCTCTACAAAAAATTTTAAAAATTAGCCAGGCATGGTGGCGCATGCATGCAGTCCCAGCTACATAGAAAGCTGAGGTGTGAGGATCACTTGAGCCCAGGGGTCAAGGGTGCAGTGAGCTATGATCACACCACTGCACTGCAGCCTGGTGACAGAGTGAGACTCTGTCTCAAAAAAAAACAAACCCCAAAACCCAACTTGGCTGGGCATTGGTAGCTCACACCTGTAATTCTAACACTTTGTGAGGCTAAGGCAGAAGGATCACTGAACCCAGGAGTTAGAGGCTAGCTTAGGCAACATAGTGAGACTCTGTCTCTACAGAAAAAAAAAGATTTCTTTTCCTTTTCTTTCTTTACTTTTTTTTTTTTTTTAGAGACAAGGTCACATGCTATTACCCAGGCTGGAGTGCAGTGGCGCAATCCTAACTCACTGTAACCTCAAACACCTGGACTCAAGCGATCTCCCTACCTTGGCCACCCAAAGTGGTAAGATTACAGGCGTGGGCCACCAAACCAAGCCAATAAATGTTTCTTTATTGTATTTGTTATATTTGCATTATGCTTTTATAAAAATGGATTTATATATAAGTATACATATAAAAAAGCAGTAGATATACAATAAAAATTTATTTAATAAATTAATAAGACCTATTTCTGTGGATCCCTTGGCCTGTAATCGATGCATGCAAGATAAAAATCCAATATGCTTTCTACTCTTGAGAACATAGAAACATTCATGGTGATAAAAATCATCCCAATATTTTAAAATTATTTATTCATTTATCTCATAGCTGTAAAATAAAGTGATACCAATGAGGGCCTTCTATTGAATTCTACTAATTTTGGAAAATTCTACTTTAGCTTTAAAACAAAACTGTAGAATTGAGAGTCAGGTATGTGGGGTCTTGTTTGCAACTCTGCCACTAACACTAGGAGTGGGTTTTTTAGACATATACTTTAGTAAGAAGTCCTCACTGAAGGTAAGAAAACTGGGTTTTAATCTGATCATTGTTATTAACTCACCATAAGGTATTTGCCAACTCATGAGCGCTTGTTTCTTTATTTACAAAATAAGAATATTGAATAGGATGATCTATAAACCCTTCTTAGAGTTGTAAAACTCTATCTTCATTTTTTTTTGGGGGGGGGGGTTTGTTTTTGAGACAGGGTCTCGCTCTGTCACCTAGGCTGGCATATAGTGGTGCAATCTAGCTCACTCCAACCTCTACCTCCTGGGCTCAAATGATCCTCCTACCTCAGCCTCCTGAGTAGCTGGGACCAATGGTGCATACCAGCACATCCGGCTAATTTTTTATATTTTTTTGTAGAGACAAGGTTTCGCCATGTTGCCCAGGCTAGTCTCAAATTCCTGAGCTCGAGTGATCTGCCTGCCTCAGTCTCCCAAAGTCCTGAGATTATAGGTGAGAACCACTGTGCCTGCCACTACTTTATTTTAACCACTAAAGTGGAAGTGATGAGATGAGCTTTTTCTCATATAACAGGGACGGGGTAGATGTCAAACAATTCTGAATTTTAAATAACTCATTAGTAAAAGTCATTTAAAATATTTAGAATTTTTAAAAATTCTAAAACAACTTATGAATTGATACAACGTATCACAATGGTTCAATTCTTAAATTTCTATTCTTGACAGAACTGTCAAGAAGTAATACATCTCAGATAAATCATATAGACAATAACCTGATTGCTTTGCCTATAAAAATCTCTTAGGATCGAGGCTGATTTTACCACATGGCACTAATCACCCCATATACTTAATTGAGTACCCACTGTGTAGGAAACATAATGACTGGCACTTTACATACTTCTATCCCATTTAATTTAGTGAAATATAAGGTTTATCATTTCAATTTTTGAAAGAAGAAAAATGAACATTCAGCAGGTGAAATAAACCGGCCACCATGGGAGAGCTAGGCTTTAAACTCAAGTCAATAGACCACCTTTTCTACATGCTGACTTCCATGTTTGTTTCTATATAAAACACACTTACTTTTCAGGCAGCACAACAGAAACATCATAGTCTGTTGGAGTAAGACATCGAACTTCTGAGTAAACCCGATCCCTAAATCCTGGGAAAAGGGAGTTTCCTCCTGTCAAGACTATGTTCTTAAAAAAATGCGGCTGCATTTCTTTAAAAGAAGAAATGGAGAAAGAAAGGAAAAAAGGCATTAGAAAATCTGTTTCTTTTTCTGCAACGATGTGGATGAGGGATCAGATAAGAAGCAATTAAGGATTATAGTTACTGGTGGGAAACCAAATAAATTTTCAGGTCCATTCTAAGATTTATAATGAGGTTACAATTTATACAAATGAAGACATTAAATAGTGAAATATGACCTCACAGATCCTTAAAAGAAAAAGCTAAGGTGAGGGGGGTAAACTACTGGCTACTTACTGTACACTCATGTAGCCATATATAAGTGAGTGACACTATAGTAACAAAGAGTTGATAATTATAATCATTCTTCTCTAAAATAGAGGGGGGTGGTTCTTGCTGTGGACTGAGACTGTAAGCTACCATAGGGATGAAACCAAGGTCTTTCATGACATTTGAACTTACAAGTCCCAATCTCCATATTTTCTCACTGAAGCGAATGTATGTTGTGCAATACTTACCTTTGTTAAAAACATTCATAATCTTTGTTTAAAGAAGGGATCTAAGCATGAACACTCATTAAAGTTACATGATAGCAAATGTTAAGTATTAAAAGCCAACAAAATATCACTGGGAAATCCGTCAGGAATTAACAGGTACAGGCCATCCCACCTAATGTTTCTGTTCACCAAAACAAGGGCAGAGTTTCCAATAGTGACCTTAAGTCTCACTCTGCCATGACATTAAAGCAGTGTAGTACAAAATGTTGTAACATCATGACTGCAACTTTATATAAAATGTGAGATATGAAAACAGCTGTGAAATAATTATGTAAGGATAGCAGTACGTTTTTCCTTTTTTTTTTTAATGAGAGGAAAGCACATGGCCTGTGCTAGATTTTCTCCAATGCCTACTTTTTGCAAACCAGGGAGATAAAAAAGTATTCTAAAACTCTAGAACATTATTTACTTAAGGCATGAAATCACTATGAAGCACCATATTCCAATCTCTTTAAAATTAATCCTGTATGTTAGTCTAAATATAACAGAAAGAATAAATCAATCAATAGCTGAAAACCATTAAATTGTTAAATTATAAATTTCTATTTTATACAGATCTGGATTAAATTAAAACTTTTCTAAAATGGATACGGCAATTTAATACTCATGGAGAGATATGTTTCTTCAAGTTTAAATGGACCATAATGATTTTTCCTCTGTCAAATTTATAATCACAAAAAAAAAATAAAAGAAAAAAACTTGTAATCAAAGATGAATCAATAATTATTTAAGTGCATTACGGGATCTAGAAATCTCTGCAAATAAAACAGACTCACCAATTTGCCTGAAATTATTTAGAAGAAACAGGGTTCATAAGATGATGTTTTTAAACAATTATAATTCTTTAGCATTTTACTCTATTTATGTACCTTCAGGTAGATTCTGAATTGAATAAACAATAGCTTCTGGAATTCCCATTTCTTGAATGCCTATATCAGAAGGATTAAAGAGTATTTCTGGAACAGCAAATCTCTCATTGGCCAGACGAAGAATTTGTTCCCCAGATTTATATTTTCCACTCAACACCATCTCTTCCCTTGGCTTAAAGAAAAAGAAGATTAAAAGTTTAAGTTACATTATCTAGCTCACATGACTAATAATAACTAGTTCTTGGAAGTTTCAAGATTCTCAAAATTTACAAAAATGTAGCTGCCTTTACTGTTGCCAAAACCACACAAAACACAACTAAATAATTACTGACGCTAATATGGCTGTTCCTTCACAGATAATTTGGAAGCTTTATTCCATGCACTTTAAAATACAAAGAGGGCCAGGCACCATGACTCATGCCTGTAATCCCAGCACTTTGGGAGGCCAAAGTGAATGGATCACTTGAGCCCAGGCATTCACGATTAGCCTAGGAAACATAGCGAGATCCCCATCTCTTAAAAATAAAAAAATTAAAATACCAAGAAAAAAAGGGAAAACAGACAAGAGAGAACTTCATAATCTACTTATGCAATGATTCTAGTTTCTAGGGAACAAAGAACACAGTCTAAATAAAAAAACATAGTACTATGTCTTGTGTTTCTACTACTGCCTACTTTCACTCCCCTAATTTAGGTGTTTACTGGATATGTGGCTCTATTAGGATTTCCCCATTCCCTTTTGGAAAAAGCCTACATCTCTACATTTCTTTACTATGTATTCAATCTTTATTCAAAATTAGTTTTCAAATGATTTAAGCAAGTCCATGGTCCTTATCCTTGAAATACCTTATAATGCTAATTTTATATGTATGAGGCCTATGTATAACAAACAAACTTTAAACAACCATGACTCATATTTTCTTGTTATTTATTTTCTGCTAACCCACCCATTCTGTGAGCTGTAGCTGATGGGGCTAGAAAAAATAATCTCTCTCCACAATATTCTAGATCATTAAAATAATGGTCCCTCTCAATTTTACAACTATCAGCTTTCCTAAATTCAGGTAAAGACATTCATTTCATTTGACTTATAAATGCAGTTGTCCTCCCATAAAAGGCTAGGTCCCAGTCCCTTATGTAAGTATAAAAATACTTAAAATATATTAAAATATTAGCAATGTATTATTAGAGTAATATATAAAAAATATTATAGATTCCTTAATATAATCAGCCATCTACTCTCTATTCAGATTTCAGCTTCCTGAGAGGTTTTTTTCTGATGTCCAAATAAAAGGATCCTTCACCATTCTCTATCACCCCATATTATCCTTCATAGCTTATACTGTTGTTCACCGTCACATACCCACTAACTAGCATTAAAAAGGTACCTGGTACACAGTAGCTACTCAAATTCTTGAATAACAGCATGCAAGACAACAACATTTCATTCATTAAACGTATTACATACATGGACTGAACTCTCATATAACCCTGTAAGATGGGCATATTTTCCTTTTAAATTAATGATGCAGTTGGGCCCTGCAAGGCTACACTACTTGTTCAAGGTCATTCACATCATAACCCAACGCACATACAAGATATTTCTTCCACTGGAAGTGCAGAGATGAGGGGTGCAAAAAAAGAAAAAAAAAAAGAAAAAAAAATATTTCTTCCACTATACTACCACTCATAACCTGGATATAAATAGTTAGATTTTGATCATTTGGAATTCCATGCTCAAATCATTATTTTTAAATAAAAAATATCCTGAAAAGTATACAATATTCAAACACTCTAAGAAGAACAGAAAACTATAAATCACTTTTAACCCAAAATACTGCTATAGTAACAAAGAGAAAAATATTATGCCTCAGAGAAGTATTCTTCCTTCTTAAGCAGAATGGAAAATCTTTCCTATGAATTTACAAATTCATTAAATTCCAGCCATTCATTGGCTTGAGTTTAAGGGATATAACTAATCTGTCAACATTCAAAATAACCTGAGATAGTTGCAGACTTGGAGAATTTCAGTTGACAAAACATTAGAGGTTATCTAGTTTATAGTCCTGTTTGACAAAAGAGGATCATGTGACTTATTCTGGATCAAATGACTAGGGGAGAGAGTCAGAACTAGATATCCTTGTTAAATGTTAGCACTAAAGCCATTAACTATTAACATGTAATCGGGAGGCAGAGCACACTGGCTATGCATATAATCCCAGTACTTTAGGAGGCCAAGGTGGGAGGATCACTTGAGCCTAGGAGTTGAGACTAGCCTGGGCAACATAGATGACCATGGTAGCTCGTCTCTACAAACAACTTTTTAAAAACTTAGCCAGGCGTGGTGGCAACCGCCTGTGGTCCCAGCTACTTGGGAGGCTAAGATGGGAGGATCACTTGAGCCTGAGAGGTCAAAGCTGCAGTGAGTTGTGATCGTACCACTGTACTCCAGCCTGGGCTACAGAGCGAGACCTCATCTCAAAACAAGACAAAAAATGTAATCTGGTACAAATAGTTTCTGTTTTTAAGAGTATAATTTAAAAAGACTTTTATTTTAGACATAAATGAAATGTGTAAATGTCACTGGGAGCTGCTACTTTAGGTCATGTGTCAATTTAAGTCATGATTACTACATAGCCCTCGTAAAGTTAGTTCCAGTACAATTAAAGATATGGTCAGTTTATGTTATATTAGCTCTGTAGAAAGTGGTAATCAATAATGAAGATGATTTTCTCAATTTAGCTCAGTCAAATTCATTATACTTTAGTAGGCTTCCTTTCTGATAAGAAAGAAAACTGGAATTTCTGTCGGTTGTTATCTGTAATGATATTACAGACCTTATTTTTATTGCTATTGTTACTACCATTAACATTAGAGCTAGAAAATCAAGTATGTAACTTTCTTCCAACTACTTAAAAAAGCATTCTTAAAACCATCAGAGTTCAAGTGTTAACAAAATCCTAGGAATAAAGACTCTCAGATAAATGTTTATTTTAATCAAGTATTAAAATCAAAACAATATACAAAAATCCCAATATATAAAATATAACTGTTTCTAAGTCTTAAAAAAATTAAGATGATTTAACACAGAATCTGAATAAGGTATACATTTTAAACAAAATTGACTTAGACGAAAACCATTCTTTCTACAAGAAACATTTGCCATAACACTGTATCATCTGCCAAAACCCCAGTCCCAACAGACTTTGTCCACTCATCTGCTATTAAAATACACATTATATATGAGAATCAGCAAGAGTCTATCCTGAGTAAATGAAGTACAGTCCATAACCAGATCTGTTCACAAGGTCACAAGTCAATAAAAAACCTTATATGGCTTCTGCCTTTTCTAAAGATGAGTAAAGTAATGGTCAACTGAGAGAATAACCACACCTCTACTGGCTCATTGCCTAAGGTACTGACTCAAGAAAACAAGGCTTATAATTTCGCAAGGAAGAACCTGGCAGAGTTTAGAAGAAAATGTCCAATAAACAAATAGGTTGTCATTTGCAGGGAAGGAGAATTTTTCTAAAAAAAAAGAAAAAAAAAAAAAAGATTTCCTAGTTGACTATCCAATCATCTGGAAGAGGTTTTAAGTTTTCAAACTTATGAAATAAGCAATTCTAGGAAGAGGAACTGAGAACATGGATACATGTTTTGCTTTGTTTCTAAGTGCCCCAAGAGATTCTAATGATCAGTCAAGTTTGAGGAGACTGAAAATCACTGAGATTTTTACTCAGAACCATCTCTGCGGAAATTAGGATTACTTTAGCTCCATTAACTCTAAAGAGTACCATAAATTTTCCACAAGTATCAGCTATAAAAAATGACAATGATCAAATGTGTCTAGTAAGAAAGAAGTTTGGTATTTAAATGTTTGGGGCAGTTTTCCTTGTCTTGTAAAGAAGAAAAATATATATACCTTCCATATCCTAGCTAGGACTTGGGCTTCCACAGTTTCTCTCTACCTGATGCATGCCCAGGCAACCTTATCCCATAATTCATCTCAATTCCCATTTCTGAAAGCCAGCCTACGTCCTTTCATAAGGATCTGTTTCATTTTTTGTTTGTTTTGCTTTTAAAGAGACAGGCTCTAGCTCTATTGCCCAGCTCTAGAGTGCAGTGAAATGATCATAGTTCACTGTAGCCTCGAACTCCTGGGCACAAGTGATCCTCCCACCTCAGCCTCCTGAGTAGCCAGAGCTACATGTGTGTGACACCATGCCCAGCTAATTTTAATTTTTTTTTTTTTTTTTTTTTTGAGATAGCCTCACTTTGTTGCTGAGGCTGGTCTCAAACTCCTGGCCTCAAGCAATCCTCCCACTTCAGCCTTCCAAAATGCTGGGGAGTATAGGTAGGTGTGTGCCACCACACCCAGCCTCCAGGATCTGTTTGTAAGAATATAAAAGGATGATTTCAGTTTTATAAGTCCCCAAGTAGTCTCTGAACTCTGATTCGTATTTCACCTCAATAATCTGGCCCTGGGTGGGGAGTTGGGGAGAGATAGCATGGGGAGAAATGCCAGATACAGGTGATGGGGAAGAATGCAGCAAATCACACTGCCACGTGTGTACCTATGCAACAATCTTGCATGTTCTTCACATGTACCCCAAAACCTAAAATGCTATAAAAAAAATTAAAAAAAAAAAAGAATTCATAAAGAGAAACATTATACCTCAAAAAAAAGAAAAAAGTAAAAAAATAATCTGGCCCCCCAAAAATTTGTTTTTGTTTTCAGGCATACTAAGCATAAATAATTATATAAAACCCATGTATTCACCAATCAGCTTAATGTAACTTTACAGATAAGCTGACACTCTCTTATTTGCTGTTTTATCATTCACATAGTTTTTTTTTATACTTTTACTTCATATTTATGTAAACCTTAATAACATATTATTCTCACAAAAAAAGAGAACATATATTATTATTCTGCCTAGACTGAAAGTATACATAGCTTTCTAAAATGTGCTTTTCTATGAAAATCAGATTTCTGAGATTTATCCATGCTGTTTATATAGCTCTACTTGATAAACTACTGTTTATTATTTTATTAAATAAACATATCAAAAATTATTCTCCTTCCATTAGTGGATATCTAGGCAGGTCTCAATTTTTCACTATTTTAAAGTACACTGCAATTAATATTATCATAAATGTCTCCTTTTGCAAATGTGCTTATGTTTCTGACCAAAGATTTTTAACTTCTCAACAGTCCTCATCAAGCTGGTAACCAGAAAGGCAAACTTCACATTTACCTAAACAGAGAAGTAATTTTATCGGAGCTTATCAAAGATAAATAGTAATTATTTTGATATCCACGACAAACTGCTTCTTGACACTTTGAAACTCCACTGGATTTTGCCCTCTTCTAATCTAATCATACCAGACCAAACAGGAGTGAAATTTGGCCCTGGGTCAGCTATGTCAATAATTTTCACAATAAGAAAATAACCAATTTCTAATTTGATTTAAACTAATTTTTAAATAAACAAAAATGGGTTAACTATAATACACATAATGATACTGTTTATCTCCAGATTTGTCCCATGTGCTATCTTTTGGCTGATAGTTCTTTTCCTAAATAAATTTACTAAGAAATTTATTAATTAAATTTCACTTTTGCCTGGTGAAATGGCCAGCAGGAAGGTAGTCATCAACAATTCTCTAAGGGCCAGGAGCAGTGGCTCATGCCTGTAATCTCAACACCTAGAGGCCAAAGCAGGAAGATCATTTGAGCCCAGGAGTTTGAGATCAGCCTAGGCAACAATGTAGATGCTCATCTCTACAATAAATACAAATATGAGCTAGGTGTGGTGGCGCAAGCCTGCAATTGCAGCAACTCTGGAGGCTGAGACAGGAGGATCACTTGAACCTCAGAGGTTAAGGCTATAGTGAGCACTGTGATCACACTTTTGCACTCTAGCCTGGGAGACAGAGTGAGATGCTGTCTCAAAACAACAACAACAACAACAGCAAAAGCCAAACAAAAGAAAAAACAACTCTCTAAGGCCCTGCCAATCCCAGCTGGATGTGAAATTCTTCAAGTGAGAGGTGATTACTTGAAATATCATTTTTATTTTATAATAGAGACAGGTTCTTGCTTTGTTGCCCAGGCCAGTCTCTAACTCCCATCTTGGCCTCCCCAAGTGCTGAGATTACAGACATGAGCCACAGCAACCAGCCATTGATGGTTTTTAAAAATTACCTTACAGAAGCCCTTTTTAATTGTACTGAAGTCAGGCAAGACATAGTCTACCATTACTGTATTTTCTTCTCCTTTCAACCTGGAAAACAAAATTGAGATTTATGAAATATTCTAATTATGTGTAATATCCTCAACAATGTACTTTCCAATTCTTAAATTATCATTATACATACTTTGCAATATCCATGTCTCTATAAAAATCCTGAGACACATAGCATACATCTTCTTTCACTTGATTAATCACATGTGTTTCATCCATAACATGTAGCTGCCTAACAGAAATAAAAGTTGCAAAATTTGAAACAGAAACAATTACATATAATTTACAATTATCCGAAATTTTTTTTCTAGAATTAAATTTTCAGGCAACCGATTTTTTGAAATATCAAATTGTTGAATGTGTAAAATAATTTTAACCTTATGGAATACTCTCACTTCCATTAATTTCTACACTATTCCTCTGAGGGCAGGTATTAGTCTAGTTTATAGGTAAGGAAACTGAAAACAAAGGTGTTAAGTGGGAAGGTTCATCTAACTAAAGAGTAAATGAACCCCACCAAACCATTCTGAATAGAATCTTGCTACACAATGCTTTAACTCCATGCACTTTCTTTTCTGATTATGTAAGTATTGTTGAGTCAGCACATAATACCAAGCACATATAAGCTGTTTAATAAAATCTGACAAGTAAATCAAAGAAAACATTGTCTTACTATAGAAATAAACAAAAACTTTTTGACCTTCCAAAGTGCTAGATTACAGATGTGAGCCACTGCACTTGGCCATAATTATTTTTAATGAAAAAATTGCTAAATGTATGGCATGACTGGGCATGGCCATGCAAGTATTCATTCTCTCACCAGTATTCTTTAAAACATATATGTACATATTTTAAGCTGATATGTGATAATTATACATATTTCTTGGGTATATAGTGATGTTTTGCTGGGTGCTGTGGCTACACCTGTAATCTCAGCACTTTGGAAGGCTGAGGTGGGAGGATAGCTTAAACCCAGGAGTTCAAGACCAGCCTGGGAAACATGGCAAGAACCTGTCTCTACAAAAAAATACAAAAAGTAGCCAGGTGTGGTAGCACATGCCTGTGGTCTCAGCTACTGGGCAAGCTGAGGCAGGATAACTGCTTGAGCCCAGGAGTTGAGGATGCAGTGAACCATGAACACACCACTGCACTTCAGCCCGGGTGACAGAGTGAGACACTGCCTCAAAATCAAAAAGAAACCCATACAGTGCATCAGATCAGGATCACTAGAATATCCATCACCTTAAACATTTATCTACTTTTCTGTGTTGGTAACAGTCAGTATCGTCCTTCTAGTTATCTGAGACTGTTAAGATTCTTGCCAAGCTCATGGGCTCAAAATGCAGGTTAGTAATCTCAGCTGCAGAGGGATGCTGATGTAGGAGATCTCTTGAGCCCAGGAGTTTGAGACCAGCCTAGGCAACATTGCGAAACCCTGCCTCAAATAACAATAATGGTAATGATAAAATTGTAAAAAGAAAACAAAAAGAAACTAACATTCTTCAAATAACAAACATATAGCGATGGAAAGCCAATCAGTGGCTGCCAAGGGTCAGCAACACTGTGGGGGAGCACATAGGGGAGCAAAGCGATGCTGACGGTATGATACCATCCAAAGTTAATGTAACAAGAAATTGAGATTTAAGAATTCTACTTATGTTTTAAATACAATAAAACTAAAAATAGTAACATAAGTTATGTTAATGTATAACATTTACAATTTTTTTTTTTTTTGAGAGAGTCAGTCTTACTCTGCCACCCAAGCTGGAGTGAAGTGGTGCCATCTGGGTTCACTGCACCCTCCACCTCCTGGTTCAGGTGATTCTCATGACTCAGCCTCCCAAGTAGCTGGGATTACAGGGATTACAGGACACCACCACACCTGGCTAATTTTTGCATTTTTAGTAGAGGTGAGGTTTCACCATGTTGCCCAAGCTGGTCTTAAACTCCTGGCCTCAAATGATGCACCCACCTCAGCGTCCCAGTGTACTGGGATTATAGGTGTGAGCCACATGCCTAGTTTTAAAAGTAAGGAATAATCTTAAATTACTTTGAAAAGTTCATCCCCAGAGCCCCATCCTCCCAAAGAATTGAAGATAAGCATCACCTGTAAGATATGATCTCCTTTAGATGATTGGTTAAGAGTTTTCCTCCCACATTTATCCTGAAAGGATAATTCAAATTTGATTACTGCACATATCATTCTGTTTAATCTTTAGAAGCAACATGAAAATTAAATGCAACTCACCGAATAATTGCTTCTTTTTTCTTTTTACTTCTACAATAAGGAACTATATGTGTAAAGGAATATCCACTATCAACAATGATACAGCATAATTCAGAAGGATTATCTCGGAAATATCTATGTGCACTGAGAGCCCCAGCTATTTAAAAAAAAAGATAAAAAAATGAATAAAAATATAACACTAGTTTAAAGCAATTAAAATGGTAGAAAACAAAGACAAGCACAAAGCCAAAAATGTTTCCTTTAATGGAAAAATGTTAATTTATAATACTATTCATAACTGTCAAAAGATCTATATAGTGTTTATAATTTAAAACATCACACTTACATGGTAAACATAATAAAAAGGTAAATATTCACTCTAAGGTTTAAAATAATTACTCCAACAGCAGCTCATTTTAACTGATCATTTATTACATGCCAGGCTCTATTCTAAAATCTGTATAATGCATAATAAGTGTGTTAATACTCACAACAATCCCATTTTACAGATGAGGAACCTGAAGCTCAGAGAAGTAATGAACTCAAAGTCACACAGTTAAGAAGTACCAGAGCGAGGATTCAAACCTAGGCAGTGTGTCTTTAGAATAGGGTTTCTCAATCTCAGAACTATTGCCATTTGGGGTTGGATAACTCCTTGTTGTACAGGGCTTTCCTATGCATTACAGGATGTTTAACAGCATCTTGGCCTCTACCCATGAGATGCCAGTAACATCTTTCCAGTGGTAACAATCATGGCTCACTGCAACCTTGACCTCCTGGGCTCAAGTGATCCTCCTGTCTCAGCCTCTCTAGTAGGTGGGACTATATGCATGCACTACCATGCCTGGTTAATTTTTTAATTTTTCTTTTGTAGAGATGCGGTCTCACTCTGTTGACCAGGCTGATTTCAAACTCCTAGCCTAAAGTAGTCCTGCTGACTTGGCCTCCCAAAGTTCTGGGATTATAGGCGTAAGCCACTGCACCTGGTTGAGATTGTGCCCTAACCACTGCACACACAGCTGCTTTTATGGACTTAAATTCTGAAAGTTAAATATTTAAATACTTTCATTGTACACATGCCACATAATCTAAGCCTTGCTTATAGATGATATTTACAGATTGTTCTCCCTCACACCGGCAGCCTGGGCTACTAACATTATTTAAAACAATAAGATTTGGGCCTGGTGCTGTGGCTGACATCTATAATCCCAGCACTTTGGGAGGCTGAGGCGGGAAGAACACTTGAGTCCAAGAGTTAGAGACCAGCTTGGGCAACAAAATGAGACCCTGTCTCAATGAAAAGTAAACAAATCCTCAGACGTGGCAGCGCACACCTGTGGTCCCAGCTACTTGGGAGGCTGAGGCGAAAACATCTCTTGAGCCTGGGGAGTAGAGGATGCAGTGAGCCATGTTTGTGCCACTGCACTCCAGCCTGGGTAACAGAGCAAGACCCTGACTTAACAAAAACAAATAATAATAATAGCAAACACATAAATGACAGAAAAGACAACTACTTCAGAATCTTTCAGAAGTGAGAAATACGTGGCTAGTAACTTCATTAGAAATAAATATTAGTAAAAAGTTAAAATGAGAGGTATCTGACTATATAATCTCTAAGGGTCCATTTAGTTTTAAAATTCCAAGTCTTGCCAGCTGCAGTGGCTCACACCTATAATCCCCGCACTTTGGGAGGCAGAGGCGGGCGGATCACTTGAGATCAGGAGTTCAAGACCAGCCTGACCAACATGGTGAACCTCCATCTCTACTAAAAATATAAAATTAGCCGGACATGGTGGCACACACCTGTAATCCCAGCTACTTGGGAGGCTGAGGCAGGAGAATCGCTTGAACCTGGGAGGCAGAGGTTGCAGTGAGCCAAGACCGCTTCATTGCATACCAGCCTGGGCAACAAGACCAAAACCCCTTCTCAAAAAAAAAAAAAAAAGAATTCCAAGTTTTATTTCCTTCAAATCTAAAAAATGCCACTTAGTATTCTGGAACTTAAAGAGTTTCTTTACTCAGTTCATATCCATATTCACATTTCATATAACTCAATTCTTTTTTTTTTTTCTGAGACAAGATCTCACTCTGTCATGCAGGCTGGCACAATCATAGCTCACTGCAGCTTCAACCTCCCAGGCTCAAGTGATCTTCCTGCCTCATCCTCCTAAGTAGCTGGGACTACAGGTGTGTGTCACCACGCCCAACTAATTTTTGTATTTTTTTGTAGAGATAGGGTTTTACTATGTTGCCCAGGCTGATCTCAAACTCCTAAACTCAAGTGATCTACCCACCTCAGCCTCCCAAAGTGATGGGATTACAGGTGTTAGCCACTGCACCAGCCAAGAATGCCACTTAGTATTTTGGAACTTTATGTTAACCTATTCATATCCATACGCATATAACTCAATTTCAGTGAAAACTTGAACTCACCATTTACTCTTAATACTGCTTGGAACTGGTATTCTTCAAATAGAATTTCATTCATTGATTCTTGAATTGAAGTGAAGTTAAAGTACGGTTCAGTGATAATAATATTAGTATCTAAAAAATCAACCTACAGGAGAAAACATTCCAAAATGTTTTATAATTTGCAGTGATAATTAACACCTGTTGTACATATACAAACAAAATTAATCCTCACAATAATCGTGATAAGTCTCATTACTATCCCCATTTAATAGATGAGCAAACTGAGGCACAGAAAAGTTAAATAAGTGACCAAGGTTCATAGAGCTATTTAATGACAGAGCTAAGATTTGAACCCAGAGAGTCTAGTTATAGACTCCATGTACTTAACTATTATACAATTTTATCTCTCTTAGAGGTAGCATTAATATTAATATTAATATGCCAGCTAGGCATAGTGGCTCATGCCTGTAATCCCAGCACTTTGGGAGGCTGAGGTGGGTGGATCAACATAGCAAGACCCCATCTCTACTAAAATAATAATGAAAAATAAAAATTAGTGGGGCATCTCTAAAAATAATAAATAAAAATAAGCAGGGCATGGTGGTGCATGCCTATAGCCCTAGCTACTTAAAAGGATAAGGTAGGAGAACTGCTCCAGCATGGGAGATTGAGGCTGCAGTGAGCCATGATTGTACTACTGCATTCCAGTCTGGGCAACAGAGTGAGACTCTGTTTCTAAAAAAATAAGAGAAAATAAAATGTTACCATGAAATTGTTTAAAGATAATTATGGAAAAATTAATGAATGATATAACAAGTATTGGGGCTATTGTTACGTTTCTAAATAAAAGGAAAACAAGGCCAGGCGAGATGGCTCAGCCTGTGTATCCCAGAACTTTGGGAGGCCGATGCAGGCAGATCACCTGAGGTCAGGAGTTCCAGACCAGCCTGGCCAACATGGTGAAACCCCATCTCTACTTAAAAAAAAAAAAAAAAAAAAAAAGAGCCAGGCATTATGGCGTACACCTGTAGTCCTAGCTACTGAGAAGGCCAAGGCAGGAAAATCACTTGAACCCAGGAGGCAGAGGTTGCAGTGAGCTGAGATCATGCCACTGCACTCCAACCTGGGCAACAGAGCGAGACTCCGTCTCAAAAAAAAAAAAATAGGATAGGACAGGACAAAGACAAGGACAAAACAAGACAAGAAAATGGGGCTAGGTTTGGTGGCTCTTGCCTGGGTGGATTGCTTGAGCCCAGGACTTTGAGATCAGCATGGGCAACATGGTGAAACCCCATCTCTATTAAAGAAACAAAAGAAAATCATATTTAAAAAAATACCTGCAGATGTTTTATTTGTTTATTCATTTATTTTGAGACATAGTCTTACCCAGGCTGGAGTGCAGTAGCGCAATCTTGGCTCACTGCAACCTCCGCCTCCTGGGTTCAAGCAATTCTCCTGCCTCAGCCTCTTGAGTAGCTGGGACTACAGGTGTGTAGCCACCATGCCTGGTTAATTTTTGTATTTTCAGTAGAGACAAGGTTTTACCATGTTGGCCAGGCTGGTCTCAAACTCCTGACCTCAAGTGATCCACCCGCCTCATCCTCCCAAAGTGCTGGGATTACAGGCGTGAGCCACCGTGCATGGCCTGCAGATGTTTTAAATTAAAAAAGAAAAAAAGAAAAAAAAAGAAAAAGGGCAAGAAGCTTAAGATATTCAAGTTTATGTAATTCTCTCCCACACATTCTTGAGAATTATTAAAACTTGAACATTTTCTCTGTATACCTATAATCACATTACAGACATTAAAAGCACAAAATCCTTTTGTAATATTCACGTATTTAGATATGTAAGCAAAATGATTTACTGTGAAAATTAAGATGATATAGTGAATTGATCTAATAATAGAAATCTGAAGTCAAATTTTGAGTTTCATATAGACTATATTCAACCTCCACTTCAACACAGAAATTCTATTTACTTGCATTTATTTTTATTTTAAAAGTGGCTTAAATATGTGCTGTGAACATAGACATAAGTTTGTAAATCTTAAAATGTAAGTTCTAATTTTTCATTACAATGAGACATGGAAATAGAATTTGAATACATACTCTAATTTGTTACCTGATACATTTCTTTTCCAAAAAGGTAATCCCAAACTTGTCTTTGAACATCCCAATTCACCAAGTAGCCCTAAAAAATGTTTTTATAAATTTAATTATCAATATTTTAATAATTTTAAAAAATCAGATTCTAAATATTTGAATAATGTTTAAAAATCAGATTTTAAATCACTATTTCTATCTTTGGTTATTATTTCCAGTGTGATGCTGCATGAATTCCCAACCTATTATATTAGTATGCTTTTCTCCTTTAAACAGTAAAAAGAAAAAAAACCCCCACAAATAAACAATAACTAAAATGGTAGGGGTTCAAAAGACACACCAGTATATAGAGTTGCCTCCTTATACTTATTTTCTTAAATTAATGTGTGCATACAACTTAGATTTAACCTAAGAAAAACCAGTACTCACAATAAGTAACTAAATCATGATCATTTATTTTTATCCAAACACTTAAATTTTAATTTTTGGCTTCAATTAGATTGTAGTTAAAATTTAAGTCACCTTTTTTCAGAGATCTAAAAATATTATCTTACATATATACACACAGCCTTTTCTACATACAATTTTAAATGATCTTAAAGTTTAGGTCTACAATACTAGAAATGAAACATAATTAATTGGATTACCTTTTGAAAAGGAAGGATGTAAAAGAGTCCAGAAGGATCTTTTATTTCATCTATCTGGTTGGCAGTAAAAGTTTTAAGACGTACTGTTTTTGACCGGAACTGACAATTAGGAATAACCCTAGAAATAAGGAAACAAATAATTATTCCCTAAATATTTAGCTCACCAAAACACCTTAACCATTACTCTTGATGCCAAAAGATTAGTGTATCCTAAGATTGGTATATCCAGTGTTTCTCATTCTGTCTTAATACAAAAGGCTGGGAGTGGAGGCTCATGCCTATAATCCCAGCACTTTGGGAGCAGGATGATCACTGGAGACCAGAAGTTCAAGACCAGCCTAGACAACATAGCCAGATGCTGTCTCTACAAAAATAAAAAATAAGGCCGGGTGTGGTGATTCGTGCCTGTAATCCCAGCACTTTGGGAGGCAAAGGTAGGTGGATCACTTGAATTTTTAGGTCAGGAGTTTGAGACTAGCGTGGCCAACAGGGTGAAACCCCGTTGCTACTAAAAAAAAAAAAAAATACAAAAATTAGCCAGGCATGGTGGCACATGCCTGTAGTCCCAGCCACTCAGGAGGCTGAGGCATGAAAATTGCTTGAACCCGGAAGGCAGAGGTTACAGTAAGCCAAGATCGCACCACTGCACTCCAGCCTTGGCGACAGAGCAAGACTGTCTCAAAAAAATAATAACAAAATAAAATAAATAAAAATACAAATAAGGCAGGCATGGTGATGAGCAACTATCCTCCTACCTTCTTAGAAGGCTGAGGCAGGAGGATTGCTTGAGCGCAGGAGTTTGCAGCTGCAATGAACTATGATCCCACTACTCCATTCCAGTCTGGGTGGACAGAGCAAGACCCATCTCTATTTTTATTTATTTATTTTTGAGATGGAGTCTCACTCTGTCACCAGGCTGAAGTGCAGTGGCGTGATCTCTGCTCACTGCAACCCCTGCCTCCCAGGTTCAACAGGCGCCTGCCACCACGCCCGGCTAATTTTTGTATTTTTAGTAGAGATGGGGTTTCACTAAGTTGGTCAGGATGGTCTCAATCTCTTGACATTGTGATCCACCTGACTGGGCCTCCCAAAGTGCTGGGATTACAGGCCTGAGCCACCACACCCGGCCCCTGTCTCTATTTTAAAATAATAATAAAAGAAAAATGCCCTCCCTTTATTTTTAAGTTCAGTATGTAACAAGTTCTATACTGGATCCTTTCTTTCTCCGATAATCCTCAAGAAATCCTTACAGGTAAGTATTGCTTCTGTCACTGCAGAGATGAAAGCCACTGCTTTGGTAAAGGTCCTAGTCTTTCTGGCTTTAACACAGAAAGTCTTAATACCATTTGGATTAAAGATTCATAAGTTAAAAATTATGCCTATAAAAATTAAGTTTTCATGAAGCCAAAGACCTTCAATCAGCCAGATGCTGTAGGGCAGAGGTTCCCAATCACAGGGCTTGTGATCCGGTACCTATCCGTAGTCTGTTAGGAACCAAGCGCATAGCAGGAGGTGAGCACTGGGGTTGCGGGGGTGGCGAGCATACCACCTAAATTGAACCTCCTGTCAGGTCAGCCATAACATTAGATTCTCATAGGAGCACAAACCCTATTTTGAACTGCGCATATGAAGGATCTAGTTTGTGCACTTTTTGTGAGAATCTAATACCTGAGAACAGTCTCATTTCAAAACCATCACCCACACCCATACCGCCACCCCCATGTTAAAATTGTCTTCCATAAGGCCTGGGGCGGTGGCTCCTGCCTGCAATCCCAGCACTGTGGGAGGCCACGGCTGGCGGATCACCTGAGGTCAGGGGTTGGAGACCAGAGTAGCCAACCTAGTGAAACCCTGTCTCTACTAAAAAATACAAAAAGTAGCCAGGCGTGGTGATGGACACCTGTAATCCCAGCTACTTGGGAGGCTGAGACAGGAGAATCGCAAGAACCCGGGAGGCGGAGGTTGCCGTGAGCCGAGATTGTGCCATTGCACTCCAACCTGGGTGACAGAATGAGACTCCATCTCAAAAAAATAAAAAAACTGTCTTCCATGAAAACAATCCCTGGTGCCAAAAAGGTTGGAGACTGATGCTGTTACAGGGTATAGAAGTAGCAACTATTTTAAAAATGATTGCTGCCTGCTGTGAGCTTACAATCTGGTTTGGAAGACAAACTAGAGCCATTATCAATTATACACACATGTATGCATACAAATGTGTCTGTATATGTATATGAGATGACATTAGGATATTGTAAAAAAATGTTTTGTACCTGCTTATTTCACTTATAATACTGTCAGCATTTTCTCTACATGTTTAAATATTCTTTGAATACATAATTTTAATAATCTGCATTTATCAGTTTCATATTTGTATTATGATGTATTTAGCCAAACTTGATTATTTAGCTTGCTTCCCATTTTTTGGCTACCTGTACACAATATCTATGAATAATACAAAGCATCCTTGTACTTACTCTTATCAAATATAGTACTTCTAATTAATTATCTAAGTAATAATAGAATTACTGTCTCGGCTGGGTGCAGTGGCTCACGCCTGTAATGCCAGCACTTTGGGAGACCAAGGCAGATCGCTTGAGGCCAGGGGTTCGAGACCAGCCTGGCCAACACGGTGAAATCCCGTCTTTACTAAAAATACAAAAAATTAGCCGGGAGTGGTGGCGCACGCCTGCAATCCCAGCTACTCAGTTGGCTGAGGCAGGAGGATCGCTTGAACCAGGGGTGTGGAGGAGGCTGCAGTGAAGCAAGATTGCATCACTGCACTCCAGCCTCTGCGACAATGATAATGACACAGATTGCCAAAATATTTTTCAGAAATATTGTAACAATTTACATTCCTACTCAGTTTGATTTCTTTCATTTCTTTTTCAAAACACCAGTAGTTTCAACTAGGTAGGCCAGTAGGCCAAAGTCTTCAAAGCCTCTAGATTCTAGGACTGTGATTTTTAGACTTTTTAGGGGTCATAGAACCCTTTGAGAATCCAATGAAACCTATAATCTTGTCCCCAGGCAAATCCACAAACACCCAAACACGCTGACCACAGTTTCCAAAGGCCAATGAACTTCTGTCAGGAAAGCATCTCCAGAAGCCTATCTTCCATGGCTATGTCCTGTTACGAAATAAAACATACATCCCACTTCCGGGGCTCGCAGCCCAAAACTAAAACCAAAATCAATTCCAGTTCAAAGCATCACAATCACCCACCCAGCTCCAACCAGGACATCCCTCTGGCTAAGTTAGGGCCGCGCGGGGACGTTTGCAATTCATTGATGTCCGGAGATGAAACGTAGCACATGACACCACTAGGCGTATATATCTTGTCCCTCGGAGAAAGAAAGCACTTACGACACATTTTCATGGCTGTAACCGATTTTGGCGTTGTAAGCTCCGTTATCCAGCACTAAAGTCGTCATCTCAGCACCAACCACACCGCAGCCGCCGTTGTTCTCCCTTTCCGACCCCTCTGCTCGACCTTTTTCCGGTACTCTACGGTTTGTTGGGCGGAGCTTTAGTTAGGACGCGCTTCTGGTCACCCTAGCAACGGAGGACGCCGGAAGTCGGAGATGCTAGGCAGCACCAAACATTATGGAGTGTCCGCTGTGCTTCCAAACTTAACCTGTTTACGTGGTGGCGAGATTTGACTGCTAAGTGCTTTCTCGCCCATTTCGTATTTGTTTTTTAATGCGCAGATTGACTCGCGCAAGTTTCTTCTAATCCTGTAGAGAACTGGCTGCGTCGTGTGTGTGCGTGTCTTCTAACAGCACTGTTCAGACAGTGACATTCTTTGAAGAAAAAAGTGCAAAACCATACGCAGCAAGGTCTGTCGACTGCCTTGCTCTTTGACTCACATTCATACTCTCCTCTTCCTCTGTCCACTTGCTCTTCAGGACCAAGCTGAGTGAGTCAGTCTGATCCAAAAAAGGCTTTTGGACCGGACGCAGTGACTCATGCCTGTAATCCTAGCATTTTAGGAGGCTGAGGCGGGCGGCTCATTTGAGGTCAGGAGTTCGAGACCAGCCTGACCAACACGGCAAAACCCTGTCTCGGCTAAAAATACAAAAATTAGCCGGGCGTGGTGGCGGGCGCCTATAATCCCAGCTACTCTAGAGGCTGTGGCCGGAGAATTGCTTGAACCCGGGAGGCGGAGGTTGCAGTGAGCCGAGATGGCGCCACTGCACTCCAGCTTGGGCGACAGAGCGAGACGCCGGCAGGGCGGGGACTTTGCAAGTGCTGGAGGCGCGGGGCTGGGGGCAACGGCCAGCGGGTGGGCTGAAGGGGAGGCTGGGGCGGGGGGAGGGCGGGGGACGGGACTACAAGTCCCAGGCCGCTTTGCGCACCTGCAGGAGGAGCAGAGAGGTGGGGAAACTGGGCGCCGCGGGGGGCGGGGGCGTGCTGCAGCTACAGCAAGGAGGCGCGGGGGCCGAGGCACCGACGGTTGGCGCGCGGGCGGCCAAGCCAATGTCGGAGCCCAGGCGGAGGAGAGCAGCAACGGCGAGGGGGCGGCCGCAGAGCCCGGGGCTGGTCTCACGCGGGAAGCAGCGCGGCTGCGCGGCTTTCTCAGCCGCTGGTTATGATATGCGCGCGGCTGCTTCCTCTTCCAGTTTAAAAAACCTTCACGACGCCCTACGCCTTGGCCACCTGGACATCGCTGAAGCCTGCTTCAGCTACAGCGCGCCGACAAGGCAGCAGAACCGCCCGCGCACTTTCAGGTGCACAGTGCGGGAGCAGCCACGGTACTTCAGCTGGGACCGCGCGTCCCGCAACCGCCTGCGCACTTTTGTCGGCAGCCCCTGCCTCGCCTGCGGCCCTGCCCCATCCACCCTTCTTTCTCAAAGCCTCCTCACAGCCTGCCCACGTCGGCCTGCCTTTCCCCACTTGTCCGCATCCCGCCGTCGTTACTGTCTCCTCCCCTCCACTCGGGCTTAGGCCAGTGTGGTTGAGGCTACTCAGCCCCGTCTCCTTTCTCAGACACTGGCCCATTATCTCCCTCTGCGTCTTCCCTCGGGCCCCTCTCTCATGTCTTCTCACCTCCAGCATCCGTTGGATGTCCGGTGCAGCCCTCCCAGGCATCCATAACGGTAGACTTCTATCCCTCGAGCCTCCTTTAGAACTCTGCTAGGACGTTGGTACATCAGTTAACCGCTCTGCGCTTCAGCCTGCTCTGTAAAATGGGATAACAGTAGGTCTACCTTATCGGGTGTTGGGATTAAATGAATTATACTCTAAATTGCTCAGTAAATGTTAGTGCATTTATTTTTATTTATTTGTTCTTTTTGCGATAGGATCTCGCTCTGTTGCTCAGACTGGAGTGCAGTGGTGGGATCTTAGCTCACCACAGCTGCAATGCCTAGGCACAAGTGATCCTCCCACCTCAGCCTCCCAAGTAACTGGGACAACAGGTGAGGCCACCATGCCTGGCCAATTTTAATTTTTTGTTTTGTGTGTGTGTGTGTGTGTGTGTGTGTGTGTGTAGACAGGGGTCTTGCTCTGTTGTCCAGGCTAGTCTCGAACTCCTGGGCTCATACCATCCTCCCTACCCAGCTTCCCAGGATTCCAGACCTGACCCGCAGTGCATTTAGCCTTAGACAAAAAGAGTCAAACATGGCAGGGCCCTTAGAGATATTCCACTACATTTCCCTCCAGAGTGGGCAGGTGTTGAGATTCACTCGGGGTGGCTGGCAAAATGTTAAGGAAATATTAGGGAAAGTTAGAAGATTATAGTTTCAAACCCTTTAGAAAGCCCAAAGGTTTTGGTGGAACAGGCTGAAGGCAGCCAGTTCATTACGTTCGAATTTTAAGTCATATGGTAAAAGATAGGAACAATAAAGCTTCCCCAGTTAAGTCTATTTACCCCACATCCCTTTGTCTACTCTGTTTGCTCATGTAAACTTTGTGCTGGATGATCCTCTCATGGGGAGGTCAAAGAGGAATTACCCGTTAGTGGTGTTTACTCTAGACCCCTGAACGAAAAGCTTTTATCATTCGTAAAACCACTCTTTTAACCATGTTAATTATCCACAAGCCTGTTGACTTAGAACTTCTGTTATTAAATCTATATTGAATAAATCCAAGGAAGGACAAGGAGTGGTGGTCGGTTAACTCTAGTCACCCTCTGAAAGCAGTTGACGACCCTTCCTAGCCCGCTCAAAATCTCTGTACTAGGTGTGACGGTGTATTCATTCATCCATCATTGAGTCAAGGACTACAGGATAGACCTCCGCAAGTAGCGATTGACGTCTCAGGCAGGGATGCTCCAATTAAGATCACACAGCCAGTAAGTGTCAGAGCCTGTTTTCTTGCTCCTTGTTTTGTCTGGGAGAGATGGGAGGGGGTCACTTCAGCCAGTTAGGCCTTGCTCCTTTGATGGTCCCTTTAATCCTCCAGTGAACAGACACATGTGAGAAATAGTGTAGAAGCAGGAGAGTAGAGTCAGGAGTCCTGGTGCTGAGAGGCCTCCCCTTTCCTTGGGAGTCCTTATGGGGGCTAGACTCTGTCACCTGCTAGGGGCCCACCTGCTCCGAGCACCTGGAGGGATCTGGGCCCAGGCCTGGAGCCTGGTATCGTTTCTCCAGGCTGTGCTCCCTGTGTGGTTCCTGTGAGCCTCCACCTTTATTCTCACTCCTTCTGCATTGCAAGCTGGGCTTTCTCCAGGGAAGCAGGGTTGGGCTGGGATGTATGAAAGCACTCTCAACGGTGGCCACATGGAAAGCAGAGTAGGCAGGTTCCTAGCCTTGTGAACACAGGACTGTTCCTCTGACCCCCAGATCTGCTAATAGTTGGAGCTGCCTCCAGAGATATTCTTAGAGCTTTGTTGACTTAGCTTTTGCCAATTCAAGCAGAATCTGATTCCCATGTCCTCTAGGGCTCCTCTGTCCTGTCTGTAAGTGGGTGCAGACAGCCTGTTTCCCCAGAGGAAGCCAACTAAGACTGCAGTCCTACTCAGGCTTACTTAGCACCTGTATAAACTTGAGAATGACCCCAGTGGAGGTACTTTGCCAAAGCCAGAGGCTCTTCCTCAGTGTACACACAGACTGTCCCTATGTCAGGTGTATTTCCTATGGGATGTTTGTTAACAAAGAAAATAGAGCATCATGTTGCAGATTTTTCTCAGATGATTGTAGAGCCCTATATCAGTTTTCTCATTAAAAAAAAAATCTGAATCTACATAAATGGGGTTACAAGGCGTGTTGTCAGGAGTTTGGCTTTAGACTTGGATGAGCTTGAACTTGAAGCAGGAGTCTGCTGCTCACAACTTGTACTGGACAAGTTACACGACATGCCAGTTCCTCTTTGGTCCAGTGGAAATCTTACCTTTCTCATTAGTGGTTATGAGGACTCTGGAGAATGTTATGGTAATGGCTGGCACCTTTTCCATAATGGTATGGAAGACAGCAGGGACTACATGGCATATGAAACATCAAGCAGTTTCTTTGGCCAAATATGTAGCATATTCATATAATGGAATATTATGTGGTAGTAAACAAAGGAACTAGAGCTGTAAGTGTCAATGTGGATTACCCTCACAAACATAAAATTGAGCAAGAAATAAGTTACAGACTGATTCTGTTCAGAACGATACCATTTATAGAAAGGTTAAGAAGATCTCATAAAATAGTGCTACAGATCTTAAGGATATATACTGTGTCGGGAGGGGAAGAGATGCATGGGGTTGATAATCTCTGGTTTCTAGGTGGTGGTTGCCTCTGATGGGAAGAGGGAGGTTGTGATTGGGAGTGGGTATCTTGGGGCTTCTACTGTTTTGCAGTGTTTTATTTCTTGGACTGGGTGGTAGGTGCATCAGTGTTTGTTATATTATGCTACCCATCTTTTTTTTTTTTTTTTTTTTTTTTTGAGAAAAAGTTTCACTCTTGTTGCCCAGGCTGGAGTACAATGGCATGATCTTGGCTCACTGCAACCTCTGCTTCCTGGGTTCAAGTGATTCTCCTGCCTCAACCTCCGAAGTAGTTGGGATTACAGACATGTGCCACCACGCCTGACTAATTTTGTATCTTTAGTAGACACAGGGTTTCACCATGTTGGTCAGGCTGGTCTCAAACTCCTGACCTCAGGTGATCCACCCACCTCAGCCTCCCAAAGTGTAGGAATTACAGGCATGAGCCACTGTGCCCAGCCACTATCCATCTTTTTGTAGTTTCAGAATATTTATTACTTTTAAGAAAAATAAATATATTTTCCTTTGGGTTACTGACAATGGAGGACTATTTTGACATGTAAAATTAAATTGGTCACAGAATAAGATAGTACCTGAGGCTGAGTGTTGGCTATATTCAACAATGGAAGTGGAAACACAGGCAAGGCATTCCAAAAGAAGGGATCAGGGTTTTAGAGTAGGGGTGTGTTTTAAGAAGGATAAATTTCATTGTACTGTTATTTCTTTTGAGCTGTAGGAGTAAAAACTTTATGGTGGTAAGTATGGAAATTACCAATTTGTCTTCCTTTTCACCTTTCAGATCCAAGAACTAATTCCCATAAGCCTTAATGTTTCATTTTAGGGCTATCCAGCCATAGAGGAGACCCTGATTTCTAAGATTTTAAGTTAGGATTTAGCCCTGCTCAGACTTCAACTAGTTGTGTATAATTTTACAAATACCATTTCTTTTCACAGAGGCTTAAAAAGTAAAGAAAAATCAGCAATTTTCTTATTCTGTTAAATTTTTCTTATTTTAAAGCATCTTTCAACCTTCTTTGGAGAAGCTAAGTTATTGTTGGGCTTTTCCAAAATGTTTTATTATGTGAATCTTAATGAAAGCTGATACAGGAATTTCTTGGTAAACTCCTTTATTCCAAAACTGTGGGATCTGATCTGGTGCCTTATTTTATAGATGAGGTAGTAGAGGCTAGAGAGGGGATGTAATTTTGCTGACATCATGAAGCTAGACTCAGACCCTCTCTGAAAGTAGAGGCTCCAGGAAAAGGGAGTGTCCAAAATGTGGAGTATCTCATTACCGAGACCATCTTGGCCGTAGAGTCCACCACCCAGGCGGTGCTGAAGGAATTGAGAAGCAGACAGCCAGATAGAACAGCAAAGTGGGACTATTCGGGGGACCAACAGCCTTCTGAGCTGAGAGCTTCAGGGGGCTGACAGCATTCCAGGCTGAGGGCCTCAAGCAGATTCTGACCCATGCATTTATTCTCTCTGAACCAGGTGATGATTATTAACAGATGTTTGGTATTTTCTCCTAGAACCAAGATAAACTAGGTAGGTAGCTGGTGCCTGCTTACCACTGATCGGGACAAACCAGAAAATATTCTCCACAAGAGAGCCATGGGGGCAGGGTCAGACATCCCGTGCTTAAAGAATTATTTTAACCAGTCTTTGATATTTATATATTGTCCTGCCACTTTAGAATGCCCCAGATAGTTTTCCACTTGGAGTGGGGGCGGGTAAGTTTTCCTTGCTATCTATTGTTCTTCCTAGCAAACAATATATTCTATCATACACTCAGCATTTCTCAACATCTAATTATATTTATTGTCTGTTCTGACAAATCTACTTTTTTTTACTTTGGATATTAATTGTTTTGGATTAGATAAGATATAATAGTCTTTCCTTTTACTGTATTTGATAGCTATCCTTTTTGGACAGCGAGTATCACCAGGAACATTTTACTGCCCAGTTCTTTACCAGGATGGCATAGGACGTTTTACTGGACATATCTGGAAATTGCTGCAAGGGTCTAACAGAGGCTGACAGTTCCTGTGTGTGTCTTGCTGTGTATATAGGGGTGCTGGAGGCTTCTCATGGAGCTTTACTGGAATCTGAGACACTTTGGGGAAGGAGAGCATGTGATTGAGGGTGAAGCTTAAACAGCCTTGCTCTTCCAGATCTCTGCCGTCTTTGGAGCAAGAGAGCATCATTGGTCAGCAAATGATTTCCTCCTTCTGGTCCCTTCTGGTGCTCAAATGGCCATATGTTGGTTTCGGAGCCACATGTAACTGAATAGCTATGTATACCTATTCTTAACCCACTTGTGTGGGAATGCTCATTCCCTAGTTGAAATTGCTCCGAATGACAAACATTTATCGGCTTTGGTAATCAGAGTGTGTTCAGTACAAAATAGAAGTGGTGAGCCAGCCTTCTTTGCTGTATGATTCTTCCAAGCTGTTCTACCCTGAGGCATCTGCTCATTCTTGAAGCATCATTTAACGCTTTAAGTTATGGGGACTTAACTTTTCATGGCTTTTCAATTAATAAGTTCGTTCAAGACAAGTCCAGTATTATGCTTGTGATACTACAATGGCGTTCCATCTTCCACTGCCTCTCACACCGTCGTTTTGCAGAGGAGTCCTCATCCTATTTCCTACCCACCAGAGGGTGAGCTCCTTAAGGATTTTTGTATCCTCAGTTCCCACAACAGTATCTGGCGCAAAGGAGACTTGTAGACTAGTGTGTTTGTCTTTCTGAAAAATTCATATGTTGAAGCACCAACTCCCAATGTGATGATGTTTAGAGGTGGGACCTTTGGAAGGTAATTAAGTCATGAGGGTGGAGCATTCATGATTGGTATTAGTGCCCTTATATAAGAGACCCTGGAGAGATGATCTCCCTCTCCACCTATGAGGATATAGCAAAAAGGCATTCCTTTGCAAACCAGGAACTAAACTGACCAGCACCTTGATTATGGACATTCTAGTCTTCAGAACTGAGGAGTAAATTTCTATTGTTTAAGCCACTCAGTCTGTGGCGTTTTTGTTATAGCAGCCTGAACTGACTGAGGTAAGCTGCCCAGGTAGACACTTGCTGAATAAATGAATAGAAAATGGTTATCCAGTAATGTCTGGTTTTGGTGTGAGCCCTGACCCTTTAGAACTGATCAGCCAGAACTCCCAAATGTACAGATATAGTACATTGCCATTCTTGCCTCATGTCATAGAGGTGGCAGCTATTCAGTAAATGCCCACAAATATAACAGATATCAGGAATCCAAAAGGGGGCTGTGACTCATCCTTCCCCAGAGGAGAGAGCTTACTTACAGTCAGTTCTGTATTTTCAGGTCTGTTGTATTTCGTGCCCATAGTCAGGACTTTGAGGACACTGTTACAGCAGGGACAAACTTTTTATGTAAAGGGCCACATAGTATTTTGGTTTTGCACTCTGCCATCTCTGTCACTATTCTGCTGCAGTAGTACAGTAACAACTATAGAATGACTATAGCTGTGTTCTGATTTTCAGTTATTGACTCTGAAAGTTGGATCTCATGTAATTTTCACATTTTACAAAATATTCTATTAATTTTTTTCAACCATTAAAAAAATGTTAGCTGGGCACGGTGGCTCACTCCTGTAATCCCAGCACTTTGGGAGGCCAAGGTGGGAGGATCACTTGAGCCTAAGAGTTCAAAACCAGCCTGGGCAACAAAGTGAGACCCCATCTCTACAAAAATTTAAAAACTAGCCAGACGTGGTGGTGCATGTCTGTAGTCCCAGCTACTTGGGAAGCTGAGGCAGGAGGATTGCTTAAGCCCAGGAGGTAGAGATTGCAGTGAACTGTGTTCGCTCCATTGTACTTCAGCCTGGGTGACAGAGGGATATCTTGTTTCAAAAAAAACAAAATAGCAAAATAAAAATGTTAAAACCATTCTTGCCTTGTAGATTGTACAGAAATAGTCAGAGGCTGGAAATGACCCCAAGCTGTAGTTCTAGGAAGGCCTTGCATTCTAGGAAGGCCTCGGGATCTTCCCACCCACTCACTGTGTATGCTTAGGCACTGGAGGTATGACAAACAGTCCCTGTCCTCGTGGAGCTTTCAGTATCCAGGGGACAGATGTAAATAAAATATAACAAACACCAACCAGTGCTAGGAAGTTTGAAAGGAAAGAGATGCAATGCATGTATAGTTGAGGATCTTGATCTGGTTTAGGGGTTGGGGAGGGCTAGAAAAGACTTTCTAAAGAAGCAACAATCAAGCTGAGACACAAAGGATGAGTTGGTATTGACTGGGAGGGTGGAAAGCAGGGAGTAAAGTGTTCTAGGGAGAGGAAATGGCGTAAGCATAGGCCCTTAGGTAGGGGTGCTGGTTGTATGTGGGACTCAAGGAGTGTCTGATGGCAACTAGGGGTGAAGGGGACATAGCCTTTGGAAGAGGCAGGCCTTGGGCCAGGGCAGGATTTTGGCCTTTGTCCTAAGAGCTATAGAGTCAGTGAAGAGTTTTAAGCAGAGTTTGACAAATAGTTTTTTTTTTTTTCTTTCTTCTTCTCCCAAATTGATTGTCTTTGTTTATTTGGGCTGCTGTGATAAGATACCATAGACAAGGTAGCTTATGAACAACAGAAATTTATTTCTCATAGTTCTGGAGGCTGGGAAGTCCAATATGAAGGCACCAGCAGATTTGGTGTCTGGTGAGGGCTCACTGTCTGTTTTAGAGATGATGCCTTCTAGCGGTGTCCTCACAGCAGAAGGGACAGACAAGTTCCCTCTGGGACCTCCATTTATGTGTATATATATATGTATGAACATATGTATGTATGTATGTATATATCTAAATGTATTTTTCTCCTCAAATTCCTTTTACCATTCTGGCCTCTTGTATAAGGACCCTGTTCTCATTCCAGAGGGCTCTGCCCTCGTAACTTCCCACAGGGCTTCACTCTTAATACTATTATCTTGGGGACTGGGTCTCAACATAGGAATTTTGTGGGGACACAGACATTCAGACTGTGGTACTGATGGTTTGGTCATGCCTACTATTTTTATTTAACTAGGTTGGAGGATTATCTTGTTTGTGTGTGAAGGGTTGAAGTGGTTATATGTTATGTACTGGCAAATAGATTTAGAAGTAGATAAATGCAAAGCTGAAGCTATATTGAGCAGTTGCTTCTTAATTTGTTTCTGAGAGGGGTGTGCTGTGATGGGTGAAGTTCAGCTTGTCAGGTGTGTGGCTGGGGCCGGCCCTGCCCTGGTGGACTTCCTTTCCGGAAGCTTTCAGGCTAAATGCATGCTTTAAGCCTTCATATCCTCTTGGAGAGAGAGAGAGAGAGACAGAGAGACAGAGAGACAGAGAGAGAGAGAGAGACAGAGTGTGTGTGTATGTGTGTGCGCACGCATGTAAGTAAGCCTCTCCCGCTCTGGATGGTTGAGAGTGTTAAGGTTATAAATAACAGCTGCCTAGCACAGTGCTTGACTCATCGTAAGTACTCAGTAAATGGTGGCTACACAACCCAGGCCTGCTGGCATTGCTGCCACTGTTGCTACTTTGACTCCTTTGAGCTAGTAGGTGAAGTGAGTCTCCACTTCCTTGAGTCAGGTGGACAGGGTGCCTTTCCCAAGGGCAGGAGCAAGGGCTGAGCTGGCAGGGAAGGTGTGCTTGTCCTTCCAGGCCTGCCTCCCATAGGTCTTCTGTGGGCCCTGCAGTTGGCCCCACTTTGACTCTTAGTTTTTGCTTCCCTCTTGACCCCCTCAGGCCTGGTAGAAAGAGTTATTTGTGAGCATGGTGGGGGTTCCCAAGAATCTATTATAGTTTTAGTGTCTAGGACTGTAAAGTTGTAAGAATGACTCATCTCTTCAGCCTCAACTTGCATCAGAGGGCCCAACCCAGCCCAAAGCAGGCACCAGATGTTTGGTAAATTGGGGGTAGTTGCTACGGTCCGGGAGCCATAACATGGTATATGTGATTTTCCTTGTTGGAAGGCATGGCCCTGTCTGCCAAGAAAGACAAGTCACCGTGCTGCTGCCTCACACTGACATTTTTAAAGCCAGGCCTTGTGGAGGAGGAAGCAGGAAGGAAGGAGACTTGTTTTGGGCCGTGGAGTTTCAGCAGTTGCGGGAAGTTGGCTGGGCTCTGTGTGTGTTGCTGCATTGGCGCCTGGTCTTCTCTGATAGCTCCCAGGAGCTTGAGGTTGTGCTTAGCAGTTGTGTCCCATCAGTCTTCTTGGTCTTGATCTATTTACACGCTCCCAGGGACTCATGTATCAGGAGGGTCGCCGTTGCATGACACTGTCCATGGAAATCACTGCGGTCATGAGAGGAGCAATGGCTTTGGCCTGTAGACTGAGAGACCTTTCATCATGACTCAGCATGGGAAGCCGAGGCTCAGAAAACTTCAGTGTCTTGTCCAGGGCCACCAAGGGAGCAATTGGGCCATGTCTCCTGTTGTATTTAGAGTTGGGGGCTGAGAAGGGACACCTGTCTGCATCCTCTGCTGGTCCTGCCTCCATCTGTTGCAGGGACCTAATTCTAAGGGACCTGAATCAATTCAGTCTACTGCCTCAGCCTTTCAGAGGCTTCTCACTGCCTTAGGCTGAAGGCTGTGCTGCTGAACATGGCCTTCACGGTCCCGTGGGGTCTGACCCCTGTCATTTCCTCTGTTGCAGGCCTACTTGACTTCTTTCACTTCTTCAGATGTATGGTCTTCGTGACAGGCCCTGCCTCAGGCTGTCCCTTTGCAGGGAGGGCTCTCTCTTCTCCGGTTACTTCTGCTCATTCTTCAAAGAAGCCTTCCGTGTTCCTCCCATTCCTCACTGCTGTGCTTCTCCTTCACAGCCCTTACTGCCGCCTGTAGTTACTGTATACTACAGTACTTGTCCGTGGTCCAGCTCCCTTGCAAGGCTGGGAACTCCATGGGGCAGGGACCCTGTCTGTCTTGTCTCTGGTTTACCCTGGCACCTCATGCTGCCTGGCACATGATGGGTGTCCAGCACCGACTTGAGGAAGAGTGATGAGGGAAGGCTCCCGACCCTTCCAGGGGCAGAGTTGCTCTACTGCTCCTGCTCCCACTGTTTGGGGCTTGCCATCCTCTGCCCTGTACTCTCGTGGTAGTAGGGGGTGGTCTGCCCACACCCACATGCACTTGTGCCACACTCCCTTCCCTAGCAGGACAGCAGTTCTTCTCAGCGCTGTCCTTTTTGTTTGGCCTCCTAGGAACGATGTTTTGGACAACAGTTTGTTGTTCACTTTTTTGACTGGGAACCGACAGCAGATAATACACGTTTGTATGTAAATGTCTACTGTCTGTATGTAAAACTGAAAAAAAGTCACTGCTACATATGGTAAAGCTAAGTACTATTTTCTCTTTTAATACTAAAAAACATGCTTGTCCCCTCAAAATTGATTTCATAACTTCTTAATTTGAAGCCCTGGCTCCTAGTGGGTCACCACCCACATTTAGAGAAGCCTGTTCTGCAGGATTGCCTGGCTGTGCAGCTGGCGCTCCCTGCTGCATCTTTCTCTGGCACTGTGGGATGGGGCTGAGGATGTTCCCTTGGGTAAGAGGCTGTCCTCCCTGCCCTCAGTGGTTTGAAGGGTCCTCAGGAAGACAGGTAGGCAGGCCTGTGAGTCCTCTGCCACAGGTGCTGGAGGGTGTAGTTCAAGGCTGAACCTAGCATGTCATGGCCTCCCTGAGCACACCAGGAAGAAATGGCCTGTTCTTTGCAGTGTGAGTTGTGGGAGAGGCTGGTAATGGTTTTACTGTGAAGATGAGTTTTGACTTAAAGGGCTTGAGAAATGGAGAGGGACTGGCCAAAGGGAAATGCAAGCTCAAGGACACCTGTACAGAGGCAAGGAAGTCAGAACAGGGTGGGTCTCATGAGTGGCATGGGTTCTCATACCACGTGTGTAGGGTGCTAAGGGGGTGAGGATAGAAGAGGAGCTGAGGAGGCCAGGGAGCTCCTGGGTGAAGGGGTGGGGGTGTCTGCCCTTTAGGCAATAGGGAATCAGTGTTGTACCTGTCTGAAAGTTCTACAGTAAGAGTATTATTTCTTTCTTTCTTTCTTTTTTTTTTTTTGAGACAGAGTTTCACTCTTGTTACCCAGGCTGGAGTGCAATGGCGCGATCTCGGCTCACCACAACCTCCACCTCCTGGGTTTAAGCAATTCTCCTGCCTCAGCCTCCCACGTAGCTGGGACTACAGGTGCGCGCCACCATGCCCAGCTAATTTTTGTGTTTTTAGTAGAGACGGGGTTTCACCATGTTGACCAGGATGGTCTCGATCTCTTGACCTCATGATCCACCCGCCTCGGCCTCCCAAAGTGCTGGGATTATAGGCGTGAGCCACTGCGCCCGGCCAAGAGTATTATTTCTTAGGTGTTTGGTTTCTTTGAGGTCATGCATGTTTTATTAGATATTTGCTCTTATGTCTTAGAATTGGAAGGATGATGCACTCATCTGTCCAGGTAAATGTCTACAGTATTTTGGAAAGGGTCTTTCTGATGACACCCTCCCAGATCCTCAGGATCAAAAGACATCGTATCAGAAGTAAATATATTCTGACTTTGGACATTAATGCTCCAGACTTGAATGCCAACTGAAGCCTGCACCACAGCAGAAAGCAGCCTCTCAAAGTTCTTGGTTTGAAGGGCAATAGCTTATTAAAGAGTGATTGAATTAATTTGCTCTGGCTTCTATAACAAGTTACCATAAACTTGATGGCGTAAAACAACACATACTTATTCTCTGATAGTTTGGAGGCCAAAAGTTCAAAATCAGCTTCGCTAGGCCTAAGTTCAGGTGTTGGCAGGCCTGGTGTCTTTGGAGGCTCCAGGGCAGACTTGGTTCCTGGCCTCTTCCGGCTTCTGGTGGCTGCTGGCATTCCTTGGCCTATGGCTGCCTTGCTGTAATCTCTGCTTCCCTGGACACATTGCCGTTTCCTCTTCTGCAGTTAAGTCTAGGCCCACTAGCATTAATAGATAACAGCATTAATCCATTCGTGAGGACTGAGCCTTCATAGCCTAATCACCTCTTAATGGTCCCACCTCTTAATACTGTCACAGTGATGATTACATTTCAACATGAGTTTGGTGGGGGGATGTTCAAACCATGGCAAGTGACCTCTGGCTTGTAGGCCTGTTGCCTGACAGCTTCCTCATTTGGCCTGCCTTCTTAGTTGTGTGTTTGTACTTCATTGTAAAAGCCATGCATGCATATAAAAAGAAAAATAAACCATTGCTGAGGGGTGCGCAGTTAAAAGTGAAAAATCCTTCCAAGTCCACTTCTCAGAAGTCACTGCTAGAACTGAAGCTGCTTATGTATGCACCCTGAAATTTCCTCAGTGTGTATGTGGTCTACACAGAGGAATCATACAGTGTCCACTATTTTAGTGCATAGCTATTGCACTAAATATTCTGTGCGCTATTTTGGTGCATAGAATTCTACTCACTCCTCCCTCAAACATGATTTCTCTGTATTTACCATGTCATGAGGTCCACTTGCACCAAAGCTGTGCTCTTACCTGCAGGTAAGTCAGGAGGGGTTCACAGTAGTGGTGAGTATAGGGCCACTTGCCGTGCTTCTTTGACCTGGGACATAATATATACACTTATCTGGAATGTCTTAACTTGTTAGCCTTTATTACAGTTCTTGTTCTAACAGAGTTCAGTTATATGAATGTGCCCTAATTTATTTAACCAGTTTCCTAGCCATGAACATCTGCTTGTTTCTACTTTTTTGTCATTTTGAATAGCATTTTTCTAGTATCCTTGTACATGTATCTCTGTGCCCTTGTGAGAATATATTTGAAGAATATATATTGAAGAATTAATTTGTAGAGGAGGAAATACGAGTCAACTTTATTGGGATGGCTACTGCCAATCAGAGGAAACCCTCCCAACAACCTCCTCCCTGTTCCCCTAACCTTTGTTTCCCTTAACTGGGCTTGTAGTCTGGAGGGAGGGAGAGAGCTGGCAACAGTGGTAACCTGCTTCCCTCCTGTGCACAAAGTCCTGGCAAGTGCAAACGTCTGCCTCATCCGTGTCATCCCACTGCTGAAGAGGTTGTGGTGTTGCCTAAAATGTGGCTGTGCAGGTAGTTTGTGGAGAGGTTAACTCTGAAGAGATTTGTTAGAACATTTCCCAACAATTCTTACTCTTTGTTAAAGCAGTTAGCAAAAGGTTATTCATTCACGTATTGTGATAGCGTGATGAGAACATAAGTGTGTTATATAATTTCTCAGCATTCTTATAAAAAGGAAAAACAGTGTGCTTTAAAAAACACATTGAGGGCTGGGCACAGCGGCTCACAACTGTAATCTCTGCACTTTGGGAGGCTGAGGCAGGTGGAGCACAAGGTCAGGAGTTCAAGACCAGCCTGGCCAACATGGCGAAACCCCGTCTCCAGGCGCCTGTAATACCCGTTACTTGGGAGGCTGAGACAGGAGAATTGCTTGAACCCGGGACGTGTAGGTTGCAGTGAGCCAAGATCACGCCATTGTACTCCAGCCTGGGCAACGAGGGAATCTCCATCTCAAAACACACACACACACACACACACACACACACACACACACACACACAGAAGAATGACTATTTTACATGAGAATATCTATCTGATTCAAACTAGAGATGAAGCTACCTTTTCCCTCCTTACCTTTCATCTACCCCAGGAAACACCAAATTATACATTTCTTCCTCTTCCTTATTTATCTGCATGTTTATTTTAATAACTTCATTGAGTTATAATTTACCTCCCATAAGTTCACTTACTTTAGGTGTATAGGCTGATGAATTTTAGAAATTATACAGTGATGTAAACACCTTCATAATCAAGATAAACAGAATGTTTCTATCACCTTTAAAAATTCCTTCATGCTGTTTTGCAGTTGATTCCTTCCCTTAATCCCCAGCCCTAGGCAACCTCTGATCTGCTTCCTGTCTCTATAGCTTTGACTTATAAAAAATTTTATATAAATGGAATCCTACTCTATGTAGTCTGCTGTGTGTTTTCTTTCACGTAACCTTTTGGAGACTTATCTATATTGTTTGGTGTTTTCATATTTCATTCCTTTTATTGCTGAGTAATATTCAGTAAGTATGGATCCTATTAAGAGAATAGAAGCATATGTATGTGTGCATGTAAGTATGGTGGTTCATGTGAGCATGTCCTCTTACCTCATCACTCCACTTACTGACTGCCCCAATGAATTAATTTGTCTCTTCATCTTTTGACAGTTTAATTATAAAAATTTGACTATTCCTTTATTTCTTTTGCAAATTAAGGTTATACTTACAACTTTAAATATCATTTATATTAAGCAATTTGATTATGATATGCCTTGATACAGTTTTCTTCATGATCCTTGTGCTTGAAGTTTGTTGAGCTTCTTTGATCTGTGGGTTTATAGTTTTCATCAAATTTGGAAAATTTTTTGGTCATTATTTCTTCACATCTTTTATTCTATCTCCTCCCTTTCTCTTCGCCTTCAGTGACTGGCTTATTGGTCCATCCATCCATCCATCCTTCCTTCATTTCTTTTGTCTTTTTTCTATTTCCTTTTAGGTCGTTTCTATTGCAGGGTCATCAAATTCACTAGTCTTTCTTCCTAGTCTGCTCTTATTCTCATTTAGCATAATTTTCATCATAGGCATTGTAGTTTTATCTTTGGAAATTTGATTTAAATCTTTAAAAAAATCTTCCATGTCGCTGGGATGTTCATTCTTTTTTCTAGCTCCTAGAACATGAAGAATACAGTTATAACTTTTAGATTTACTGTCTGATAATGTTATCATTTGTTGTTTCTGGCCTGTTTCTGTGGATTGATTTTTTCATCATTATGAGTTACGTGTCCCACTTCTTGCATGCCTGGTCTTTTTCTTTTTATTTTTTTTGAGATGGAGTCTTGCTCTGTAGCCCAGGCTGGAGTACACTGGCGGGATCTTGGCTCACTGCAACCTCTGCCTCTGTGGGTCCCACTTCAAGCAATTCTCCTACCTCAGCCTCCCAAGTAGCTGGGATTATGGGCACGAACCACCATACCCAGCTAATTTTTGTATTTTTTAGTAGAGACAGGGTTTCACTATGTTGACCAGTCTGGTCTTGAACTCCTGACCTCGTGATCCGCCCATCTCAGCCTCCCAAAGTGCTGGGATTACAGATGTGAGCCACAGCACCCGGCCTATGCCTGGTCATGTTTTAAATTGGGTACCAAATATTGTGAATTTTACCTTTTTGTGTGCTGGATTTTTTGGTATTGCTATAAATATTCTTGAGCTTTGTTCTTGGATGTATTAAATTACTCAGAAACAGTTTGATCCTTCTGAAGTTGGCTTTTAAGCTTTGCTAGGTAAGATGAGAGCAGGCTTTAGGGATACTGTCGGTAACCTTTCTGAGTACTCTTTCTGGTACCCTGTGAATGATGAGGTTTTCCATTCTGACTGGTGAGACTGGGCACACTATTCCCAGTCCTGTACTGGGCTCGAGGATTGTTTCCTTTGCTTCTCTCAGGGGTTCTTTCCCTGTTCTCAGATAGCTTTCTTACATGCAAGTCCTGATCAGTACTCAGTGGAAGACTTGGGGGACCATCTAAGATTGCTGCAACACTCCCTTTGTGTAGCCCTCTTCTCTCTAGTACTCTGCTATATGGGCTATAACTGCCTTGAGAATTCCCACTGTATCTTCTCAACTCACAGAGACTCTGGGCTCCTCCTGGGTTCCCCCTGCTTGCACCCTGGCCTGGAAACTGTCCCCAGGCAGTACGGTGGGCTTACCTCATTGGTTTTCCCTCTCTCAGGATCACTGTCCTATGATGCCTGATGGCCCATGACTGAAAACCACAGTTTCTATATTTTTTTCAGTTCTTTAGTTTTCGTGGAGGAAGGCAAATCTAGTTCCTGTTATTTCATCTTCACTGGAAATAGAATCCCAGCCTAGTTTTTAAACTTTTAATGAAATATTTTTAGCACACAGGCAAGTATATTGATTACTCAGATAGCCATGACTCAGTTGTATAGTTTTATCATTTTTCCGCTGCATTTTTAAAAACAAAACATTACAGATACAATTAAAATCGTCTCCTTTTTAAATTTGTTTTAGACAGAGTCTCACTCTGTTGCCCAGGCTGGAGTACACTGACGCAACCTCGGCTTACTGCAGTCTCCATCTCCAGGTTCAAGCAATTCTTCTGTCTCAGCCTCCCGAGTAGCTGGGATTATAGGCATGCACCACCAAGCCTGGCTAATTTTTGTATTTTTAGTAGAGATGGCATTTCACCATGTTGGCCAGACTGGTCTCAAACTCCTGACCTCAAGTGATCCACCCACCTCAGCCTCTCAGAGTGCTGGGATTAAAAGCGCGAGCCACCATGCCTGGCCACATCCTCTCTTCTTGATCCTATTCTTCTTTCCCTTTACAGAGGTAGCCAATATTCTGTATTTGATCATTGTCATTCATGTGTGGATTTTAAAAAATAGTTTTACTACATATGTATGTATAGTCTCTATTAATAGTATTATCTGAAAACACAAAACAGTGTCATACTGTACCTATAATTCTCCCATTTTCTTTCACTTTTCATTCAGCATTTAAAAAATATTTATCCCTATGATACACATAGCTTTAGTTGAGATGTGTATTCCACAGGAACAAGGATCTTACTGTTTTTTGTTCATTGGGATAATCCAAGCATGTAGATAGTGTTTGGCACGGTGTAGGCTCAATCAATATTTGTTGAATGAATTCATTTTAAGTGCTGTATAGTACTTGACTATATGAATACTCCACAGTTTATTCTCCTGTTGATGAATGTTTAGGTTGTTATACCTTTTTTTTTGTAATATGAACAGTGCTGCAGTGAATGTTATTGTTTGTATCTCCTTGTGAACATATGTAAGGATTTCTTTTAGGAAATACTGGGTGTTAAGGGGCAGGCACCTTTCCAACTTAGCAGTACCTTGCTGATTTACTCCATGATAATATTATCAATTTATACTCCCACTAGCAGTGTGTAAGAATCCCAATTTCTACATATTCTCACCAACATTTGATATTATCAGATATTTTAATTTTTGTCAATCCTATATACATAAGATTATGTTTTGTTTTACTTTTGTTTTTGTTGATAACATGTATCGTTTTTCCCAATAGAAATTTGATGTCTTCTTTCCATCCTGGGAATGGATATAATGATATTTGGAGGACTGTGTTTTATACCAATGAAGAGTGAAACTTTTAGATATAACCCCTAAGGATGTAGAGGAGTCCATAATACAAGAAGAAGAGAAGAAGTTGACCCCTGAAGGAAACAAAGGTATCAACGTGCTTCCTGTTGTCTGTCATTCTCTCTACTGCCATCTGTTAACCACCAGCGATGTGGGAGACACTTTATTAGCAAGTATTTCTAGAAGCATAAGGCCTAATTAGGGCTTGCATTTTCTTTGTGGGACTTAAGACATAAAGGCTTGACAAATTATTTAATAAATGTTATAAGAAATAAATACCTGTCTAGTCCAATGGCTCAAAATTTTGGGGGAGATAGAACACTTGGAAGTCATGATCCTCTTTATGGAAATATTTATTTTAACTTTATAGAAATTTGAAATGTGCACAAAAGAAGAGAATATAGTCTTAAGAATTCTTATGTACCTATCATCCAGCTTCCACACTTACAGCTTCTTTTTTTCCCTCTCCACCTTTGAGCTCCTATTCCTCCCTGCACCTACTGTCGCTGGATTATTTTAAATTTTAGACATTAATCCATTGCATCAGCAAATGCTTTAGTATGGATCTTTTTATTTTATTTTATTATTTATTTATTTATTTATTTATATTTTGAGGCAGAGTCTTGCTCTGTCACCCAGGCTGGAGTGCAGTGGCACGATCTCGGCTCACTGCAACCTCTGCCTCCCAGGTTCAAGTGATTCTCCTGCCTCAGCCTCCTGAGTAGCTGAGACTACAGGCATGTGCCACCACACCTGGCTAATTTTTATATTTTTAGTAGAGACAAGGTTTCACCATGTTGGCCAGGCTGGTCTTGAACTCCTGACCTCAAGTAATCCACCCACTTCAGCCTCCCAAAGTGCTGGAATTACAGGCATGAGCCATGTGCTTGGCCGATAATGACTTTTTTTAAATTTTGAGACAGAGTTTTGCTCTTGTTTCCCAGGCTGGAATGCAATGGCATGACCTTGGCTCACCGCAACCTCTACCTCCTGGGTTCAAGCGATTCTCCTGCCTCAGCCTCCGGAGTAGCTGGGATTACAGGCATGCGCCACCACGCCCAACTAATTTTTGTATTTTTAGTAGAGATGGTCAAGCTGGTCTCGAACTCCTGACCTCAGGTAATCTGCTTGCCTCAGCCTGCCAAAGTGCTGGGAGTACAGGCGTGAGCCACCACGCCTCTTTTTAAAAAATTATAATCATAAGCCAGATGTGGTGGTTCACGCCTGTACTCCCAGCACTTTGGGAGGCCGAGGTGTGCAGATCACTTAAAGTCTGTGAAACAGTGCTTATTTTCCTTATAGGTGTTGTAAGGCTTATAGGCAGTAAATCAAGTAAAGCTCTCTCTCACACAGTGCCTGGCTCCTCATAGGGTCTTTCTTAACTGTTAGGTGTTACTATTGCTGTGGTCATCATCATCATTCTAGAGAAAGTATCCTTAATATAAGTGATCATGGCAGAGTGTGGTGGCTCATGCCTGTAATTCCAGCACTTTGGGAGACCGAGACGGGCAGATTACGAGGTCAGGAGTTCGAGACCAGCCTGGCCAACATGGTGAAACCCTGTCTCTACTAAAAATACAAAATTAGCCAGGTGTGGTGGCACATGTGCCTGTAATCTTAGCCACTCCGGAGGCTGAGGCAGGAGACTGTCTTGAACCTGGGAGACAGAGGTTGCAGTGACCCAAGGTTGCGCCATTGCATTCCAGCCTGGGCAACAGAGTAAGACTTCATCTCAAAAAAAAAAAAAGAAGAAGAAGAAGATTTTGTCTTTAGAAAACTGATCAAATTAAGATTGATAATTCAGAATAACATTGAATTTTTTTTATTTTAGTCATATTATATGACTGTGGTATTTTGGGAAATTATTCATTTGATTCTTTCCGTATCAGGCGAATTTAGAGTTTATGGCCTGGTTCTGTGTGTAATCTGATTCTTCAGATTCCCAGTGCACAGGTTTTGCTTGTCTGTAGATGCCGTTGTTATTACGACACACGTGAAACTTGAGGGATAAATAGGGTAGGGTCCATTGGAGTCACTGTAGCTATTAATTCAAATAGGATCTTTCCAGAAGAATTTATTATAGATGGCATTTGATATTGAATCTTCATTAAAAATTGTTTTAATGGTTAATAGATATTGTGAACTGTCACCAAATGTTCAGCTGGTTACCTTTTGCCCTCGTTTATTCCATTTTAGCAACCAGCCTATGTTCTGTTCTTCAAACATAACAAGGCATGCTCCTATCTCAGTAACCTTTACAATGGCTGTTCCCTCTATGTGGAATGCTTTCTCCAGGGAGTCATACATAACTGACTTCCTGTCTTCCTTCAGATCCTTGTGTGAATGTCATATTAGGGAAATCTTTCCTGATTGCCCTAGCTAAAATTGCAACTTAAATCTCCTACTTCCTGTCCCTCTTTTTACTTAATTTTCTCCTTAGCAACTATCACTCTCTAGCAGGCCCTGTATTTTACCGCCTCATTGTCTTTCTCTCCTTTCCTGGAATATTAGTTTCATAAGAGTACGGACTTTATCCACCTAGTTGCCTGCTGAATACATTATACCTAAAACAGTACCTGGAGTAAAGCAGATACTAAACTATTTGAATGAATGAAAAAAAACAGGAATGAGTAGTGAATGAATAAAAATATGAATGGTTGAAAACATGTATGAATAAATATGTAGATGCAAAATAGTCTAAGGCCGGCACAGTGGCTCAGACCTGTAATCCCAGAACTTTGGGAGGCCAAGGCAGGTAGATTACAAGTCAGGAGTTTGAGACCAACCTGGCTGATATGGTGAAACCCGGTCTCTACTAAAAATGTCAAAATTAGCTGCGTGTGGTGGCATATGCCTGTAGTCCCAGCTACTCAGGAGTCTGAGACAAGAGAATTGCTTGAACCTGGGAGGCAGAGGTTGCAGTGAGCCGAGATCGTGCCATTGCCCTGCAGCCTGGACGACAGATCTCAAAAAAAAAAAAAAACAAAGGAAAAATACTCTGATAGTAACCTGTATTTTTGTGCAGTAGAAATAAGATAACCCATTAAAAAATTGATTATTTAGATATGGATAATGTTTTGATTATCTGCCTGGCAATATTTAAGTTGGCATCCAATGTTATTTAGCTATTTAGAGTGCTGTAAAATTCGTAATCAAATGTATTTGTTACTTTTTAAAAAGTTTATTATCTGTGAGAAAAGAATAGTTTTCAAGTTTTGATAGAGTTAAGCAATATAGGGGACAGATTTTTTTTTTTTAATACAGAGCTTTGCTCAGTTGACCATGCTGGATGGAGTAGTGCAGTGGTGCAATTGTGGCTCACTACAGCCTCAACCTCCTTGACTCAAGAACTCCTGCCATCTCAGCTTCCTGAGTAGCTGGGACCACAGGCACACCACCATGCCTAGCTTATTTTTTAAATTTTTTTGGTAGAGACAGAGTCTCCCTGTGTTGCCCAGGATACTCTCAAACTCCTGGGCTCAAGTGAATACTCCTGCCTTGGCCTCTCAAAGGCTTGTCAATCCTGGGATTATAGGCGTGAGCCACCACACTTGGCTGAGAAATTTTAGTTCTTTCTGGTAATGTATCAAGTATCCCTTTATTACCCCAATAATGTTTATGCAGTCTGGCTAGATTTATAGTGATGAGAGCTCTTCTTTTTACACATAAATCCTAGAGGTATGTGAAGTCTGACTTTCAAATCAATAGAGTAAAATATTTTAGAGCCACTTAAATAGATGACTACACTGGTAGGTGTGAGACTTGTCAGTCTGTCAGAGCCATAGTAACTGTATATTGGAGAAATTGGAACCACTTTATCTCTGGATGGCCCTGGGCTGCTGCTTATCTGCTAATTTTGAGTTTCAGTGCAGTTAATAGATTTGGAGTTTGGAAGAAAGCTTAGCTTTCCTCATTGAAAACTTTAAAAGGCAGATGGTCTGACTCCTCCAGACCCCTCAACCCACACCAGCATTACATACGATCTACGCACATATGGGCACAGCCTAGATACAGTGCTACTCAAAGTGTGAGGTAAAAAATTAATTGTACTCTACAAGATACCGAACATAGTAAAGCTACTAGATTGTAACTTTCTGAGGACCTGCTTGGTTTGGAGTTTTCTTCTCCTTTTCGAGTCTGGAGATTATGGTTTCACATTAGGGCAATTCATCTAACAATAACTGCTTTGCCAAAATCTGCTTTTTTGCGTTGGACAAGTGCTGCACTTACTTTATTCTATACTTTGTGCTGTGTTCATCACTTTTATCTTTGTATTCTTTGCATCTGTAACATGTGTGGTGGTGGTTTGTTTTCTCTTTGATATTTTGACCAATTGACATGTTGGAGATTTTCTCATCTGTAAGAAATTGTTTTTTTAAAGTTTAGGTTTCATGCCCTTTTCTTTCCAACTTAATGCACTAAGCATCACCTTAAAATTATATTGCTTCTAGGTTACTAACATATTTTCACCTTTTGGTTTCTACTCTTTGATAAATTCTCAACTTTGTATTAAACTATTCAAGTTTACAGAAGCTATAGCCCTTATCTTATACTTCCACGTAAATATTACAGTTTCTTGGTTTTCAGCAGCTGTGCAAAGGCTGAAAAATTTTCCTCATACTTCGCTCAAAGCCAAGTTGCTTCAAACCTCATCAACAAAAAGAGGTACATACAGCCTCTTACTAAGTTTAAAGTTTCAGCAGATGATCTAGTTCAATCTTAAGCCTTTTGACATACTGAGTCAGTGGTGTCTGTAAGGCACGTTTTGGTCTTTTTAAAAAAATAAAATAAATAAAATAATGAGGATTTATTCTGTTATTTGAGTAAATCCAGAAGAAACATTTTCTGCAGAGGTATGTATTGAGTTGCTTTTCTGAAAGGAATAAGTGATATACAGAGAATTTATTTTTGTTACTAACTTAAAGCCAAATGTAATTGTTTCAATTTTATGCCAATTGAACTTCGTTAAGTGCTTTAAAATAAACTTTATATATACATTATAATGGACTTGAGCAAGCATTTTTTGACTGATTTCATAGAAGTAGAATTTCTGGAGGAAAATATTATAAAACAGTTTTAGAGATTTTAATAGACATTTTCAAATTATCCTTCAGGAAAATTGGTTCAGTTTATACTCCCACCAACAATGACAGATCTCCAGTTTCCTCCTTCCATTTGTCATCTTTGTGGTCTTTAAGCAGAAAATATTGTTTTCATTACATTTCTTTGATTTCTAATGCTTTTGAATCTTTTTTATGTGCTTATTGGCTATTTTTATTTTTGTGGGAAGTGCCTGTTTCTCCATTGCCTCCTTTCTTTGGAAATCATTTGTTTTTTGCTGAGTGATTTTATAAAATTATGAAATAATTTTATCTTTTCCTTAATCATTTGTTTTTTTCTGAGTAACTTTAAAGATTTCTTCATAGGCTAAGGATACAAACCTTTTAGCTGTCATTGAAGTTACAAAAACTTTCTCCCAGTAAGTAATTTGTCATTTTGCTTTATTTTTTCTTTATTGTATTTTTTTTTTTTTGCTAGCCAAGTGCCAAAGTCACATTTCACTTAATTTTTATCCTGCTGAATGAAAGCATTTTAACTTAGTGATTTTAGCATAAGCAGGAAAAGGACAGAATGTAATTATCTGGGTCTTGCTCTGTCACCCAGGCTGGAGTGCAGTGGCACAATCATAGCTACTGTAGCCTCGAACTCCTGGGCTCAAGCGATTTTCCCACCTCAGTCTCCCAAGTAGCTAGGACTACAGGTGTGTGCCACCATGCCCTGCTAATCTTTAAATTTTTTTGTAAAGATGTGAATTTGCTATGCTGCCCAGGCTGGTCTTGAACTCCTGACTTCAAGTAATCCTCTCACCTTGGCTTACCGAAGTCCTGGGATTACAGGCCTGAACTACTGTTCCTGGTTCGAAGTTTACTTTTGTTTGCTAGTGGTGTTCTTGGTATCTTTTTATATTTCAGGCTTTGATGCTAGTGCTAAAGTACACTCACCATCTGAGGTTTACATGACTTGTGTTTTAATATCGAACAGTTGGAACTGTTTAGTTCTGCATCTTTGCAGGTATACAAAATGTATCTACCCGGACTCTGCTTTATATCCATTGAAAGGAAAAACTAATACAGTAAGACATTGCCTGGCTAGAGGCTTTGAGAGAATGGAGTATTCTGGTTTAATTCTATTGACTTAGAAGTATGAAGGTGAAGAAATTTCAAAACTTTAATTTTGTGTTGAATGCAATTCAAAAATATAGCCAGTGATTCCATTTTTTTTTTCCTCTAGTAAGTTTAGACATTCGGATCTCCTTGGTCTTTTATTATCGAACTCCTGGTGTGCCTGAGACTTACATTGTGAAGATCCTTTTCTAAAACTTAAGATGTAAGAGGATGTAAATGGTATTGTATGAGATCAGGCTGGTTGAGAACTGATATCTGTAAATACACTTTTTAGACTAAATCTCTGATTGCCACTTGTTTTCTTATTTAACTTATAAAAATAAAACACATTGGATGGAGGGTGGAAATCGGAAGGATATTTATGTCTTTTAATTGCACGACATTGTTTCATGTCAAAACAGAACATATAGTATCCCTGGCTTTGGACCTGCAGAAGGAAATACATTTTCTCTACCTGCTGTATGCCAGAGGTTCTTGAACACCTAGAGGGCTTATTGTAGCACAGATTGCTGAGCCCTACTTCAAAGTTTCTGATTCATCAGGTCTGTAGGGGGTGGGGTGTCTGAGAATTTGCATTTATAAAAAGTTATTAGGTACTGCTGGTCCAGAGACTATATTTTTGAGAACCACTTTTGTATACCAACTATAAATTGTAGAACTCTATGAAAAGCTTAGTTTGTTCTGGGATACGAAGCATACAGGTTATGGAGAAAATTATGCAAGATTCAACTCTTGATCCCAGCGTAGTGTAGAATTCAGATAATAAGCAATACACAGTGATATAATACAATTCTTGGTTTTCATGATTGCAAGTCATAGCCAAGTATTGAGTGAGAAATTCAGTTTCATTTTCAAGGCTTAGAGATTCTAGGTGATTCTAGAAAAACAGGATTTAGTGATTAACCCCATGAGAGTAGGAGTTACTTATGTCGTTTTTGTCTCCCCTATCACTTAGCATTTAGCCTTACTTTAGAAGGGCCTTGCATTTGTTTTAAACTGGTAAAGAGCTTTGAGTGCTTATTAAATAGAAAGCTTTGTGTTTTTATTTATTTATTTTACTTATTTTTTTGAGACGATGTTTTGCTTTGTTGCCCAGGATGAGGTGCAGTGGCATGATCTTGGTTCACTGCAACCTCCGCCTCCTGGGTTCAAGAGATTCTCCTGCCTCAGCCTCCTGAGTAGCTGAAATTACAGGTGTCCGCCACCATGATTGGCTAGTTTTTGTATTTTTCGTAGAGATGGGGTTTCACCATATTGGCCAGGCTGGTCTCAAACTCCTGACGTCAGGTGATCTACCCACCTCAGCTTCCCAAAGTGCTGGGATTACACGCGTGAGCCACCATCCTTGGCCCAAAAGCTTTGTGTTTTTAAAGATAATTAGGCATGTTTCTAGTTTTAAAAAAAAATCTTAACAATCATGTAGGAGAATAAGAGAAACTTTTTCCAAAAAAGAGAAATCATTTTGATTATTTTATCTCTTTGGAATGTTGGATAATATAGTCTGCTTCATTAATCATCAAGCATGCTATGGATGTTTCCATTTTTATAGGATTTGTATCTCAATTGAGGTAATGTCAGTAATTCTTATACTCCATTTAAAGATGAAAAATAAAGGCCAGAATCATAGGCCTGGCATAGAAGCTGAGTAATTAGGACAGTTCTGGAGGAACACGTAGATACACACACACATAGACACATATGAGGTACACACACACATTATTTTTAAAGTTTATTTTTTAAAGTTTTTAAAGTAAAAGCTGGCCATGCCCCTCTCCCACAGTGGGCGAAGACAGCGGTTGCATGGGCAGCTTTCCTTGTGAGGCCACTGGTCCCTCTGGATGTTGCTGCCTGGCCACAGCCCTTTCCCTTTCATCTTTCTCATTGACTAATGGGCTTGAAGCATTAAGACCACACCCCTATTCTGCATTCTAGTGTGACCCTGATTACGCCTCTTCTGGCTCAGTCACACAGCTGTGTGGTAGGCAACTGGAGGTGTTTAGCAGTCGTTGCCAGGATCATACTGATGTGGCCCCAATTTTGCCTCTTTCCCTGCCCTGCGATGTCCAAAGAAACCTGACAGAGCAAATTGGCTGCAACCAACAAAAAGGTAAAATGCACCACATTGTGGCCCCCCAACTCAGGCCCAGGCCCCCTCCAATGGCAGGACTGCTGCCAGAGTCTGTGCCACTCCTGAGACACACTGGGCTAGGCCCCCTTGGTGCCTCTGGACTCCCCCCACCAAAATCTTGTCAGCCAGCCCTGCCCCCTCAAGCAGCCTAGCCCCTGCCCTCACCAGTTGCCCCGGGGTGACTTTGGGTGGGTGACTCCTGGGGCTCCCTGCTCCATACTCAGTTCTCCCCTCCTGCCGCCCCAAGCCTGACCTCCCTGGGGTCTTTGGGCTTACATCTCCAAGGACTTGGGTCCTGGCCCTGCACCCTCTCCCCCATCTTGAAGTGGTGACTCAGGCATCACGCTGATCCCCCACCACCCCAGTGAGGAGTGAAATGTAGTGACGTCATAGTCTCCCTAGGAACTATTATTATTGCCACTAGATGAGCCTTTGATCTTAGGACCCAGTCCCCTAAGTGTTCTCACCCTGTTTCTGGTTCCTCTGGTCACAGCATAAGTTACCAGCTGGAAGGGGAATGGGGACTATGGGACCTAGGAGCAAGAGGTTTCAGGCTGCCTTACTCCCTTAAGATAGACATTGGCAGTGTGAAAAGCCCACACTTCCCACGTGAGTTCAAAACATTGACAGTGCCTTTGGGTGGCAATAGAAGAATGTGTTTGGTTTGGTTTTCTCCCAGGCTTCTACTGTCCAGTGAGTTTAGCATTTTTTTCTGAGTTCTCTACCTCATATTTGAATTATCCATGGTTCTGGGACCAGAGTGCCCTTCAGTCAGTGGTCTCTGGAGTGAGATCTGCTTATCTTCTGTGGAACAGATCTTGGGAAACTGAATTTGACAGCTTGAATCTTCCTCATATCATCTCAACCTGGGGTACTTTGAGTGCCTGGGATTGTTGCCTCTCAGGGAAGTGCTAGCCTGACTGGTTGTCAGGAGCCCTGTATTTCTGCCGTGACTCGGTTCCTAATTTGCAGTTTGATTCTGGACAAGCCACCTCTCTTCCTTGGGCTTGCATTTCTTGAGGAGATAGAGTTAGAGAATATCAAAGGTCTTTGTTAGCTCTGAGAGTCGAAGGTTTAAAGGTCCACTTGAATGTAAACCTCAAGGCCAAGGGCTCCTATCTTTTTCCATCTTACATCCCTGCGATTAAGAACCATACCTGGCTGGTATGTGCTGAGTAAACATTTGTTGAATGCATGCACCTTTCTAAATCACAAGCTGGCAGAAGGGTGGGCTTTTCTCAAACTTCATCTGTAGAGGTTTATGTTACTGTCCTTTTGAGAGAATCCAGATTCAAACTTTCAGTCCTGTGGCTATGGGCCAAAACCAACAAAGACCCAAATCGCCTTTCCTTGGGAGCTTGAGAGAGTTTACCAGTTCATGTTCCCATTGGGTCTGAGAACTTTGCCTTTAAAATCCATTCCTGGCCCCTGCCTACCCCTTCCTGGTTTGGGGAATAGAGTCAAGGGACCACCCTCAGTCCTCTTCCTTTGACTCTCCTCACAGGAAAAAGCAGAACCAAGAAATTGTGGATCAGTTGGAGGAAGTAACTCTTTGCTCACAACTTGACTGCTGGGTTTGGGGGGCACTCAGATGTAGAGGCCTCAGTTTCATCTCGCTCACTCCCAGTCTGGGGAAGAAGGCTCACCCCCAGATTCCACCCCATCCCCATAAGTTCCCTGATAACTTGGTCCCATGGGTGGAACTATCCTAGGGCATTGTTAGCTTTCTGGGGGCATGTCCCTTGCTGTGCCATCTCTGCCTCCCCAGTAAGAGCTCTGCCTTCCTCTTTCTATAGGAAAAGAAAGACTGCCACCAAAAGCAGGGAGTCCTAAGGGAACAGTTACAGGTGAGTGGAGGGTGTGAATTTCCCTCTTGTCCTCTGGAGAATATTTCTTTCCTCTTCTTTCAGCGCATGCTTGGCTTTTCTCCCAAAGGTTCACATTCAGACTGCAGGAATCCTCGTATCAGAGAAAGCTGAGTTACAGACAGGCAGAAAGAAGGTGGGAATCTTCTAAGTTGAAGGCACCCCATCATCCTTCAACTTAGCACTTTGACAGGCCTTTAGGGGGAGTCCTTTGGGTCCCATCTCAACCTCTCTCATTCCAGGAGAGTCTGAAGATCTGGCCAGCAGCCCGCAGTATTCCTGGCAGCATGTAGGAGAGTTGGAGTGGGCTCTCTTTGCTTTCACCACACAGCAGAAGAAGGCAGACAGGGTGATTCCAACCACTTGCTCCATTCCCTGGCAGCCTGGCTTATCAGATGGAGGAGTGAGCCTAAAGGTCCCTTCTGCAGGATGGAGTGTCCTGCCCAGAGGCAGCATGGGCCATTTCTCACTGCTTTTATGTATGTTTGTTAGAGGCAGCCTAACAAACACTGCTGTGTTTGAGTCAGCTGCTGTGGGTGAGTTGGGGGCGCTATGGGGAGCAAGCACTGGACGCAGAGCTCCGAGGCCAAGTGCTTGCCCTGCCCTTACTTGGCTGTGGCCTTTGACAAGTCCTAGGTAGGGGATATGGTACTTGTACTGTGAAGGTACAGAAGAGTATCTTTAGTATGATACCATTTGTGTAGAGAGAGGGAACATGTGTGTGTGTGTATGTACATACAATGATAATATACATAAAACATGCCTGGAAAGATTCATAAAAAACTCGAGGGGTGGGGGAAAGGGGAAGGAGAGCATTAGGACAAAGAACTAATGCATATGGGCATAAAACCTAGATGACAGGTTGATAGGTGCAGCAAACCACCATGGCACGTGTATACCTATGTAAAAACCTGCATCTTCAGCACATGTATCCCAGAACTTAAAGTAAAATAAAAAGTAAATAAATAAAACACAAAACAAAAAACTCAGGAGAGAGGAACAGGGTGGCTGGGAGATATTTCCCTTCTGTACCGTCTGAGTTTTGGACCATGTGAATGTATCATCCTTTTAAAAAGTGAACAAAAGATTAATTTTGTCCTTCCTATCTGTGCCCCGACCCCCAGTGAACAAATGGGCTTAGAGAATCAGATATACCTGGGTGTTCAAATCCCAGCTCTGTCTGAGTGATGTTAGGCAAGCACTTAACCTCTAATACTCCATGCTTTTCATCTACACAATAGTGATAATAATAGTAGCTGTCTCATGATGGTTGTGAGGATTAAATGGGATTGTTAACATGGCACCTGGTGAAGCACTCAGTAAAGGTTCAAGAAGTGGTAGTAATAATGGTAAAACAATAGCAAAATTATCTGATCTCTCTGGGCCTCTGTTAGCTATAAATTTGATCTCTTTCCCTGTCCCTTCCATGTTACTAAGTTCTTTTAAAAACAAATGAGTCCATGGGCTTGGAAATGCCTTCAAAAAAATGTCAGTGTGATTCAGAGTGAGGAAATGTTACTGTGGAATAGTTGTTGTAGCTATTGTTACTGGTCGGCCAGCTGCTCCTCTGCCTGCCATATCCTGACTTAACCTTTGGTCTGTATTTGCAGGACAACAAGGAGTTAACCAAAAAGAGAGACACCCTCAGGCTGGAGTTAAACAAGAACAGGTAGCATGGGGGAAGGTGGGATGGGAGGTCCGGGGGCCCTTAGCATGAGTGATGTGCTGGGAGGTTGAGGGGGTACAGGTAATCATGGTGAGGTGGTCATACAGGTTTGCATGTATACACAGCTAAGCTCTAGTGCTGGTGACTCATGGTGTAGCCTTGGGCAACTCATGTCTTCTGTCTGGCCTGCCAACTGTGACTTTTGATTCCTGGGGTTCCTTCCAGTGCCACGGTTCTGTGGTTGTAGGGCAAGGGTAGAGGGTTGATCACCAAAGCAGTCCTTTCTGTTCTTCGTTCATTCCTTTCTGTACTGCCTCCGGCCATAACCAAAGCAATAAGGACCTGAAGCAGGAGAAATCAGAATTAGAAGAGAAGCTTCAAGTCCTAGTGACTGAGAAGGCTGGCATGCAGCTTAACTTGGAAGAGCTGCAAAAGAAATTACAGGTGACTGAACTCCTGCTTCAATAGGGGATTGGCTGCAGCCCTGAGGGGGTGGTAGTTGGGGCCCCATTCACCTGGTGCCATGGTCTAGGGATCATGCAGGGTATGGGGAGGCTCCAGCCAAGAGTTGGAAAATCGGGGTCTTTGTTCTGGTCCTGCCATAGAATCCTCTAGAAAGTGCTAAAAATCTACAAACTGGGGCCCTGCCATAGACCTGGGGAATCAGAATTTCAGGGTTAGGGCTTAAAAATAATTTTTTTTTTAAGCATCATGCATGAAAACCATTATTTTATAGATTACATTTATATGGCTAGTTAATGAGTCTGTTTATTTCCTTCTGAGGTTCAAGCCAACACTTTCACTATTCCATGGTAATAATAGAGAGTGGAGATCTTTTATTGGGAGGGGGATGGGTCTCGCTCTATTACTGAGGCTGGAGTGCAGTGGCGTGATCTCGGCTCATTGCAGCCTCTACTCAAGCGATCCTCCTGCCTCAGCTTCTCAAGTAACTGGGGCTACAGGTGCACACCACCACGCCTGGCTAATTTTTGTCTTTGTAGAGATGGGGCTTTGCCATCTTGCCCAGGCTGGTCTTGAACCCCTGAGCTCAAGTGATCCACCTGCCTCAGCCTCCCAAAGTGTTGGGATTCAGGCAGGAGCCACCACGCCCAGCCTGAGATCTTTTTCAAATTATTTAATTTTTTATTTCTAAACCAAAGAAACTTGACAATGGAGTTGTATTGACCGAGTTGTACATTGAGCCTAGCCCCAGCCCTTTTAGGAGGCACTGTGTGGAATGGCACGGGCTCCCCAGATCTAAACTTCTCACTCTTCACCATCCAGTTTTCAAACTGGTGTGAAGCCCCTGATGCTAACCAGCAGTTACAGCAGGCCACGGAGGAGTGGGCACAGCTGGAAACACACCTGGGGCAGCTGAGGCTTTGCAGGGGAGGGATGTGGAAGGAAGATGACCCCAGGTGGCCAGGAGCGGTAGGAACCAGTGACAGTCCTTCCTAACTTCTGTGCCCATTCTTGCAGGTAGTAGAGTCAGTTAGACAATTACAAATGGAGAGAGACAAGTATGCTGAAAATCTGAAAGAAGAGTGCCATGTGGCAGCAGAGGATATAGCAGATGTCAGAGCAGGTGAGACCTGACCCTTCAGCCCCCCACTTTAGATAGGTCACTCAATCTTTCTCGGCATCTATAAAATGGGACTACAGCCAGAGCAGCTGGTCATGGGTCTGGGCTGTGTGGAGGTGGGGTCAGAGAGGGAGATGGTAGCCTGTCCAGCCAGCCACCAGCTCTTCTCTTCAGGACCCTTTCCCTTGTACTTTGGACAGGTGCGCACATTGAGGGAGGAGAGCGTGAGTCAGGTATAGGAGCTAGAGATGAGCTTGGCTGAACTGAGGAACCAGATGGGTAAGCTGGGGCTGGGGTAACCTGGCAGCAGTACTGGTGTCAGAGGGCTGTGAGAGTGGCTTAGAATGCCCCAGGAAGGTGGTGGATGGAGGGCTTTGGGATAGAGGGAAAGAGATCTGTGCCAGGAGATGGCAAATCTGGTAATCTCCATGAACCTCAGTGTCCCCATCAGCAAAGAGGGAGGAGTGCCCATTGTCAGCCACCTGCAGATGTCTCTATCAGAAAGTGATAGAGCAGAGAGGCCAAGTTTGGGGAGCCTGAGAGGAGCTGTGGACCAAGAGGAGGGTTTTTTTTTTTTTAAGAATTCAGAGGCCCTTATTGTCTGCTTCCTTTCTTAGCTGAATCCTGCCCCTGGAACTCCCAGCAGGGCCCTCCAAGGTGGAGCAGCAGCTGCAAGTGGAGGCAGAAGGAGTTGGAGAGTCTGGCAGGACAGCTCCAAGCCCAGGTGCAAGAAAATGAGCGCTTCAGTCACTTGAACCAGGAGCGGGAGGAGAGGTTGCTGGAACTAGAGCGGGCGGCTGAGCTCCATGGGGAGTGGATGGAGTCGCCTAGGCAAATCCTGGAGATCACGCAGAACGTCTGCACCACTATCAGTCACATGCTGTCCCAGAACTGTGAGCTCAAGGAGCAGCTGGTCGATCTGCAGAGTGGATTCATAAAGCTGGTGTGTGACCCCATTTGGGAAGCTTGCCCTCCCTAGCCCTCCCAGCCTTTCTTTTCCCACCCATAAAATGGGCACCCTCATGTGAGATGGTACTTCTGAAGGCACCTGTGAGCCAGAACCCTGCTCTGATGGCTGTGGGGAAGAGGGAATAATTTTTCTAACCTGCCTTCACCCTTCTCGGTGCCATGGGAGGCAGACATCAAGTTCTGGGGTCTCCAGCTGCAGTGGGTGGCCGCTGATTGCTTCTGTCTGTACAGACTAACAAGAACATGGAGATTACTAGCGTGCTGCAGTAGGAGCACCATGTAAAGAGGGAGCTGGGAAAGTAGCTGGATGAGCTGAAGGACATGGTAACCCTGCCCCATCCAGGAAGGGCTGGGAGGCGGGCACTGGGCTCTGGGGAGGGGAGGTGGGAGGCCAGAGGCAGCTCCAACCTGGGGGTCAGGTGACCCCAGCACCCTCCAGGGCAGTCCTGTGACTGTTTCTTGCTTCCTGCCCTCTGACTTTTAGCAGTGGGCTCCTCCCAGGTCTGGACATTATCATCCCAGCTAAAGGCATGGAGCCCCCCAATCATAGGGAAACAGATGGTGCTATAAGAGGCTCCTTAAATTCAAACTAGAATTCCAGCCTCATCTCCACTGGTCACCATTCAGCTACTATGCATCTCTAAGTCTCGGTTTCTTTAACTTAAAAAAGAAATTAGCACCTTCTTTGCAGAGGTGCTGGGGATTAAATGAGATAATACGTGGAAAGCATTAGGCATGTAGCACACTTAGCAGATGGTGGTTGGCTCCCTCTGCTTTTCCACCAGTCTGTGGCCTACAGTTTAAATGGTGGGAAGAAGGGTGTGAGATTTGAGGCTGGGGAAGTAGGCATGGGGCTCTGGGCAAGGGAGGCAGTCTCTTAGTCCTGAAGCAAGGGGCTAGGGGCCTGGGTAGGCAACAGAGCCTCACAGTGACCTTGCCACCCTATTTATGGGCTACCCACCACCTGCCCTCACACTTAGGGTCTTTCTGCAGATAGAGCTGAAGAGCCAAGAGGCTCAGAGTCTGCAATGGCAGAAAACCAGTACCTGGGTCACCTGCAGCAGTATGTGGCTGCCTATCAGCAGCAGGTGGCCATCTATCAGCAGCTGACTTCTGAGAAGGAGGGGCTGCACAACCAGTTACTGCGGCAGACCCAGCTCATGGACCATCTGCAGCAGCAAGCTCAAAGCAAAGCGGTGGCCAAGATAGCCTGCCAAGAGTTGCGGAAGACCGAGGTAAGGGAGTTGCTGAGGGTGAGGCCCCGAGGGGGATGACCTGGCAACCTCCTTCTCAGTCTCTTTCCTGCCCCCTTAGGAGTGCCTGGAAGCTGTTAGGCAGCAGAACCAACAGCCTCAGGCCCAGTTAAGCCTCATGGCTCTCCCTGGGGAAAGTACCAGAAAGTGCTCACAGGAAGAGGAGAGAGCCCCAGGAGGAAAGGGGAACTGCTAGCAGTGTAGGATTGAGGAGTTAGAAGAGACCTTTAGAACAGCCAGTCATTATGCTGACTGGGTGTCCACACTAAGTTCGCCATCGGTATGGTGACCTCCTGGGAGCAGGGGACCACCAGGTTGCCTAAGGAGGGTGAATTGCCTCAGGTCAGAAGTGGAGCAGGTCAGAACTTTTGTGCTATTGGTAGTGAGACTGTACCTGGGCAACATAGCAAGACCTTGGCTCTTAAAAAAAATAATAATAATAACTGCTTATTCTCCCCTGGGGAGGGGAAAAAAAATAATAGCTGCTTATCTCCCCTGGGGAGGGCCTGGCCCAGGGCTACACAGTGAGGGTGGGGGCAGAGGTTGACCCACTCTACCCTTGTTGGGTTTTTTGAGGACCCCTCTGACCACCCCCACAGGAGATGGACTAGACAGTGAGGAGGAGGAGGTGCCTCAGCCCATGCTGAGCATACAGAGGACTTGGAGAACCAGGAGGCCATGGTGAGCCTGACTCCCCCTGCCCCACCTTTGCTGCCTTGCTCTATGGTCCCTCCCAGACCCCCTTCTGCTCTTGGTTTCCCAGCCTTCTGATTTCTCTGGCCCCTCACCCCTTTTCTGGGAGCCAGTGGTCAGACACCATTTCACCTGTGACTAACAGGTACACCCTCTGAGGCCCTAAGGGAAGGGCTGCTCTCCACCTCCCTGCCCTGTTTGTCCTGTGTATCCCCCTACAAGAATGCACACCTCTTCCCTGCAGGTGGCATTTTTCAGCTCACCTGTAGCTAATGCTGAGAAGCAGGCACTGCTAGGTGGGCAGCTGAAGGAGCAAGTAGTACACTGCCAGCACCTGCCTCATCTACTGGCCTCCACCCACAAGAAGACTGAGGTGGCAGCCCCAGCCCTAGGAACTGGGGGCAATTCCGTGTGAGGAGACCCACTGGGCCCTGCAGGGGGCCATGGAGAAGATGCAGATGAGTGAGTCTTTCCTGGCATGGGCCAAGAAGGGTCGGGGCAGGCAGGTCACTGCTGAGATGTAACCCCATTATTTTGGCTCCAGAGCCACATTATGGAGCTCATGCAAGAGAAGGTGGGCCTGAAGGAGAGGGTCGAGGAACTGGAACATCACTGCATTCAGCTGCTTGGAGAGACAGACACCATCGGTGAGTGGGAAGCCAGGGCACTGCAAGGGGAGCTGCACATCAGTCAGAGGGGCCCCAGCGTCTGAGCTCTGTCCTTCTGCAGGAGAGTACATCGCACTGTATGAGAGCCAGAGGGCAGTACTGAAGGAGCAGCACCGGGAGAAGGAGTGTATCAGCAGGCTGATCCAGGACAAGGAGATGAAGGTAGGGCATGGAACATCTCTGTAGGGTGGAGGTGGGGGTGGGGGTGGGGATGGGCTCAGGCACAGGCACAGGTGCAGCAGCTGAGCACCCCTCCCTCCAGGTAAAGCTGCTGGAGCTGGCTTTGCAATTTGTGGGCTACTGCAAGGAGTGGAGTAGCAGATTCCTGGCAGCTGCCCAGAACCCTGCTGATAAGCCTGTTTCAGGGGCCCCAGGTCCCCAGGAGCTTGGGGCTGCCAACAAGCAGAGTGGTCAGTAGAGAGCCCTTGGGCAGGCTGGGCACGCAGGAGCAGGGGAGGGCTTGCACAGCGCCCTGCCTCCCTCTCTTCAAAGAGCTTTTCAAGGTGAGCCTTGCCAGCAGCATGGATTCTGCACAAGGAGAGGCGGGGGAGGGTTCTCCCTGTGACAGCCTCACTGCACAGCAGATCATGTAGCTGCTTCATGAGATGCAGAACCCTCAGGAGTGCCCAGGCTTAGGCAGCAGCCCCTGCATTCCTTTTTTGTACTGGACGGATGAGAATGATGAGGTGAGGATCACTGTCATCTAAACGCCGGCCACTGTCAGCAAAGCCTGGAGAAGTGGGACTGGAGGCTCTGCCCCTACCATGTCCCTACCACCCCTTCCCAGCCACCCCTTTACCCTTACAGTAGCAAGCATAACACCTTTGTCTAATGGTGGGAGACAGGTACAGATGAAGGGAAGATCACCATAATCTAAAAACAGGCCACTAAATTAAAAAATAAAGATTATGGGATAAAAAAAAAAGTATGGGATTTTGAAAAAAAGGTATGGGATTAAAAAATAAGTTATGGGATTAAAAAAAGTTACAGGATAAAATATGGGATTTAAAAAGTTATGGTATATAAAAAGTTATGGAAAAAAGTTATGAAAAGAAGTTACGGCATTAAAAAAAGTCAGGATAAAAATTTTAAAAATAAAAGCAGGCCACTGGTCAGCAAAGCCTGGAGAAGTGTGGGGCTGGAGGCTCCACCCCAATTATGTCCCTGCCACCCCTTCCCAGTCACCCCTTTACCCTTACAGTAGCAAAATAAGACCCCTGTCTAATGGGAGGCAAACATGCAGACCTTTTGCCACCTTGGCCAGGGCTGACTCCCTAAATTTCTGGATAGTGATTATTGTTATTTAAGAGTCAGAGGCTCATAGAATTGGCTTGTTTGGAGGAGGCCTAATGGCCTCCTTAACTCTCACCAAAGCAATTTTTCCCTCAGTGGGGGCTCCCATCTGCTTACTCAGAGAGGCAGCTGGGGCAGGACAATGGGGCTAATGTAGACCAGGTGAGGGCATGGGCTGCTGGGATGGTCCCCATTCCCCAATATACATACTGTATCTGTGTAACATTTTGTATATTCTGGTGGTTGGGCCTCCCTCAGTATCATAGCAGAGGTTGGAGCCGGCATATGGGAAGGAAGTTCTAATTATTTGGGGCTGAGAAACATTTTTTAAAATTTTATTTTATTTTATATAATTTTAGAGACAGTTTTGCTCTTGTTTCCCAGGCTGGAGTGCAATGGCACAATCTTGGCTCACTGCAACCTCCGCCTCCCAGCTTCAATCGATTCTTCTGCCTCAGCCTCTTGAGTAGCTGGGATTACAGGCATGCGCCATCACACCTGGCTAATTTTGTATTACTTATTGATACTGAAACTTACTTATTGATAGCATAGGACAGAGGAAGGAGGCAGAGATGGGGTCGTGGCTCCATGGTGATGCAACTCCTGTTTATTTTGCTTTTTATTTTGGAATAAATATGATTAGCCATACACTGCTTGGCCTGGTGTGTTCCTGTTTCCCTCATTGGGTCCTGGAGTTTGTGCAACTGAACCGCCAGCCCCAGAGTGTCTGAGCATGTCCAGCCGTGTTGTTGGGGACCTTCCAGGCCTGTTACCTGTATGCTGCCTGGTGACACCTGGGAGATTCCACAGGGACTGCCGTGGAGCCTATGGGGGGACAGTGGGGCCCTGACGGTCAATAGGCTCAGAAGCCTCATCTAGCGGTGGCAGGGAAGGCAGGTGTCAGCATCCAAGGGCACTGACTTCCATCCAGCCCAGGTGTCTTCCATTTTATCCCCCTGCCTCCCTCTCCTGTCTGTGCCTGGTGGCCTGTCTGTCCCTCCAGAATGCCAGCTGCCTCACAGGCTCCCTCCTGGCTAAGTTCATGGCTCTGCCCCCTACTGGCCAGAGCCGGCTTCACAGGATGAGAGGGGGCTAAGCTCCATGGGCTTTCCGGGAAAAGTCTCCCTTGGAAAAGATAGGGCCTTTTCACTGCTCCCGACTGCACCCTAGTAATGGCTTGGCCCTTCCACTCTCCTGAGCTCCAAGAGAACACAAACAGCAGAGGACACATTCCCTGTCATACAGAAATGGGTTTTATTCTCAGCCAAGGGACAGCAAGACTGGTGGAGACTGTCAGTCCATGCGGCTGTTTTCACATCACCCCCATGCTTGTCAGGGGGCGGGGGGAGGGGGTGGGAGGGATGGCGGGGGGCTGGCTGTTCACTGACCAGCATGACAGGGAGGCTCACTGGAGGTGGCACACTTTGGATGGGGATTGTTGGGGAACAGTGTTCTCTTGTAGTTGGGCCACAAGGACAGCATAGTGACTGATTCCTAGTGCTAGAGGCCAGGTGGTTAGCCATGTGTTGTCTGTGTGTGTGTGTGTGTGTGTGTGTGTATGTGTGTGTGTGTGTGTGTGTGTGTATTTATAGAACAGGGCAGGGGCGTACCACAGAGTGGACAGAAGTTTTCACCAACGGTCATGCCTGGATGTGTCAGCTCACCACTACGACAGACCATCACAGATGAAGGGGGGCTGGGGACTTGCAGGCTTGGAAAGGGAAGTCTCTGAGGAGGGATCTGTTCAGAGGTGGAAGAGGGGCTTGGGGCTCTCAGGATGGGATGGACTTGCTTGACCCAATTGGCTGGCAGTTGGAGAGAAAGCAGAGAGAAAGTGGGAGAGAGAGAAAAGCAAGGAGAGAGCTGGTAAGGCAAGTTAAGCTCACGGCCACGCCACAGCAGTGGTGGGAGGGCCAGGGAGCAGAGGATGCAGGTGCATGTGTGGCAAGGTTCCTGGAAAAGGCCTGGAAGGGAATGGGGCAGAAGATAGAGGGAGGAGCCTGAGCTTCACAGGTAGTACCTGGGGGCTGCGGCAGCCCTCCCCACGCTACACATGCTGGCCTCTCACATGGCACCAAGGCAGTGCACCCACAGTTCAGACTGATGCTTAGCCCCCTTGGGTGTCCCTCTTCTCTGGTCACACTGTCTTCCAACCTACTCTCCAGGGCCACCCCTCGTCTTGGAGAGCCCTAGGCCACAGCCACCAGGCCTGATAGACAACGAACACTGCTTGAACCAGGAGGGTGAAGCTAAAAGGGATAGATGGCTGGAGGGAGTGCCAGAGTCCCCTCTGGATAGTTAGAAAGCCCAGGACCCTCTGAAGGGACCTGGGGAAAGCAGGGAGGGCAGGCAGCTGGATACCAGTGGCCATAGATTTACAAGTCTAAGAGGGGAGCATCAGCTAGTGGGGAGGGGGGTGCAGGTCGCATAGGTGAGGCTTCCTGCTGGGAAAAGCAGAAGAGAGTCAGTGGCAGGGGAAGCCTGGCTGGAGCCCAGCCAGGCCAGCAGGCACTGTTGTCCTCTTGGCTGAAGAGCATAGGCAACCCCTAGGAGCAATAGGCCAAGGTGCGTGAGCCTACTTGCTGGCTATGGTCCTTCAGCTGGGGCCAGAGACACTGCCTTCAGTCACATGGCAGCAGGTATGACAGTACCTGGGAGGGAGGCAAGACCTCATCTCTACTTAAAAACAGAAAAACAGAAACAAATTAGCCAGGTGTGTGAGGCAGAAAGATCGCTTGAGCCCAGGAGCTTGAGGCTGCAGTGAGCCATGACTGTGCCACTGTACTCCAGCCTTGACAACAGAGCAAGACCATGTCTAAAAAAAAATTGGGAAAGATGGGAAGGAGGGTGATCACATCTTGATTTTCTCTAAACTTTAACTGAAATTTAGCTTTTCCTTCTATGGTGAATGTTCCTAGGAACAAACCTCATTAGTGTTAGCAGCACCTGTTACTTTGTTACCAACAGAAATCACAGATATTTTCATATTACACTGCAGCTGTTGCAGGCATCTTGAGATATCATTTTTGCTCATCACTGCCTCAAAATTATAGTAATTAGACCCAACTTTGGATCTTGTTAATGTGCCAATAAAGCATATCATGTAATATCACAAATATTTCCATAAACTTTTTATATAATTTATTTCCATTCCTCTCTGTATTTTATTTTGTGCACTTAAAAAATCTATTCTGAGAAGTCCATAGGCTTCCTCAGATGCCAAAGAGGTCCATGGCACAAAAAGGCTAAGGATGCTGGGGTCTAACCCAGAGTAGGTTTGCTGCCACAGTGAGGTCCTGGAAGTATTCAAATGCAAAGAAATGTGTTTTTACAATTTTCTATGAGGCACTCTCTCTTCACTTCCCTTTCAGGTTGGATACTTTTATGGGCAGAACCTGATCATTTTCCTAAGAAGAAAAAGGCTTATACAAAAGGGGGCAGAACCCAGGATGGCTGTAGGCCAGAAGTGAAGATTCCAAAGTCAGACAAATATGGGAGGTATCTCTTTATACTCAGCAGAAATGTGGAGCTGAGGAGGGGTGAGGCCCAGGTGAGCTCCATGAAGAAGGGTTGGGATAGACTCCCTCTGGGAGGCAGAGGTTGCAATGAGCCAAGATTACACCACTGCACTCCAGCCTGGGTGACAAAGTGAGACCCTGTCTCAAAAATAAAATTAAATAAATAAATAGTCTTCCCTAGAGCTCTTCAGTTATTTACAACATTTTGCAAAACAATGTAGGTAAAGAATAAGGCTAATCTATAATCAGAGAAACAAAGGTTACAGCTGCCTAGGTTATAGCTGCCTGTTTTTATGACTCAAGTGTTGTAATCACATTCCTTTAAAGCTGAGAATATTTTAAAGTTCCAACAATTCATATTTGGAGTTATTTTCTTTTTTTAAAAAATATTGAGACAAGGTCTTTCTCTGTTGCCCAGGCTGAACTGCAGTGGCATGATCTCAGCTCACTGCAGCCTCTGTGAGATCAAGTGATCCTCCTGCCTCAACCTCCCCAGTAGTTGGGACTTCAGATGTGAGCCACCATACCCACCTAATTTTTAAAATTATTTGTAGAGACTGGTTTTCACCCTGTTTTCCAGGCTAGTCTTGAACTCCTGAGCTCAAGCAGTCCTCCCAATTCAGCCTCTCAAAGTGCTGGGATTACAGGCATGAACCATTATGTACAGCCCAAGTTACTTATTTTCGCAGTGGAAAGTTTCTTTGAGCCAAGTTTGAGAACTGCAACCCTGAAGACATAGATTTAAGTTTCCTTGAATATATGCTCCAACTAGAGGCAGTTACAATTGGTTTTGTTTTGTTTTTTGGGTTTTTATTGAGACAGTGTTTTGCTGTCGTCCAAGCTGGAGTGCAGTGGCATGATCATGGCTCACTGCAGCCTTGACCTGCCGGGCTCAAGCAATCCTCCCTCCTCAGCCTCCTAAGTAGCTGGGACTACAGGCGCACACCGCCACTCCTGGCTAATTTTTGTATTTTTTGTAGAGTCAGGGTTTCACCATATTGCCTGGGCTGGTCTTGAACCTCTGGGCTCAAGCAGTATACTCACCTCAGCCTCTCAAAGTGCTGGGATTACAGGGAAGAGCCACCAAACCTGGCTTTAAGTGGGTTTTTAAAGGAAAAGAGAAGGAACAGGTCTTAAGTTGCTTACCAAGAATTTACATTGGTTTATTAAAATAACATAAGCTATTTATTGGCTATATGTTGCTCTTTGTACCAGAAATTCGAGGAACATGAAGATAATGAATGAGGGTACATTGTGCAACTTGTGGTAACATTTTAGGAAATTTGGGCCAGGCACTGTGGCTAACACCTGTAATCCTAGCATTTTGGGAGGCTGAGGCGGTAGGATCACTTGAGGTCAGGAGTTCAAGACCAGCCTGTCCAATATGGTGAAACCCCATCTCTACTAAAAATAGAAAAATTAGCCGGGCCTGGTGGTGTGCACGTGTAGTCCCATCTATTCAGGAAGCTAAGGCAGGTGAATCACTTGAACCTGGGAAGCGGAGGTTGCACTGAGTTGATTTTGCACCATTGTACTCCAGCCTGGGCATTACAGCTAGACTCCGTCAAAAAAAAAAAAAAAACAAGGCCAGGCGCGGTAGCTGACACCTGTAATCCCAGCACTTTGGGAGGCCGAGGCAGGTGGATCACAAGGTCAGGAGTTCAAGACCAGCCTGGCCAAGATAGTGAAACCCTGTCTCTACTAAAAATACAAAAATTAGCCGGGCATGGTGGCTTGTGCCTATAATCCCAGCTACTCAGGAGGCTGAGGCAGAGAATTGCTTGAACCTGGGAGGCAGAGGTTGCAGTGAGTTGAGACTGTGCCACTGCACTCCAGCCTGGGCAACAGTATGAGACTCTGTCTCAAAAAAAAAAAAAAAAAAAAAGAAAAGAAAAGAAAAAACAAACAAAACTCAAACATTTTAGGTAATTTGTCAGCTAGTCTGGAAACTACAGGAAAAGAAATAAAAAACGAAAATGACTTTAAACAATTAACCCTAGACATAGGTGGGAGAATGTGAGTTATGTCTTATTCTCCTGTCACTCTGGGTCTAATAAATTTTACATACCTCACATTTTCCAGACTGCTCTGAGCTACTTTTCTTTCTCATAGTCATTCTATTTTCTCCAACTTAACATTAAAGTTATAAGATCTCAAAAAAAACCCCTCAAAAACTAAAGTTATAAGATTTCTTACTTCAATCAAGTAAAGAATATTTTGTAAATCTTACAGCACAGCCATCATTTTTCTATTTATCTCTCATCCTTTAAAATATGCCATTTCCAGGCTGGGTGTGGTGGCTCATACCTGTAATCCCAGCACTTTGGGAGGCCAAGGCAGGTGGATCACCTGAGGTCAGGAGTTTGAGACCAGCCTGGCCAACATGGTGAAACCCCATCTCTACTAAAAATACAAAAAATTAGCTGGGCATGGTGATGCTCTTGTGTAGTCCTCACTACTCAGGAGGCTGAGGCACGAGAATCGCTTGAGCCCAGGAGGCAGAGGTTGCAGTGAGCCAAGACGCACCACTGTACTCCAGCCCGGTTAAAAGAGCAAGACTCCATCTAAAAAAAAAAAAAAAAAAAAAGCTCTTTCCATCCTGTCTCTCCTGTTTTTCAGCCCTTTCTCATTTAAGCTTCTTTTTCCTTTCCTCATCACTTACATACTCTTTGTTCAAGATCATTCTTGTTCTTGGCTTCAGCTACCACAAATCATAAACCAGAATTTCCACCCAAAACCATAACCTCACAAAATTTCCACTGAGAAATCCTCAGAAAGCTTTAAAGGCAAGAAATTCAACAGGATCTTATTTCCAAAACTGCCTGTCCAACTATATTACTTGACTAATAGTGTGTCCCAAGCAAATAACCTCAATTACCTTCAATGTTTATTCTTAATTTAATCTCTGGAATGTGTCCTTTACCTTCTTCCACCTCTACTGATACTGTCTTACCTCTCACCTGAAATAATGCCACCACCACCTCAATGCCCTTTCTGTGTCCATTCTGTTCTCCATCCTCTGAACTGACAGCATAATTGTAAATATTTTTCTAATTCAGAAATATGAACATCTTCCCCAATTCACCCATTATAGAGGTCTTCAGGACTCACTATTTCCTACAAAATAATGTCGACATATTTACATTTACAATCTCATCCCCCTCCAACTCTTTTTTTTTTTTTTTGAGATGGAGTTTTGCTCTTGTTGCTCAGGCTGGAGTGCAATGGCGCGATCTTGGCTCACTGCAACCTCTGCCTCCTGGGTTCAAGCAATTCTCCTGCCTCAGCCTCCAGAGTAGCTGGGATTACAGGTGCCTGCCACCATGCCCAATTAATTTTTTGTATTTTTACTAGAGGTGGGGTTTCACCATGTTGGCCAGGCTGGTCTCGAACTCCTGACCTGAAGCAATCCATCTGCCTTGACCTTCCAAAGTGCTAGGATTACAGGTGTGAGCCACCAGGCCGGGCCTAAACTCATTTTATAGTCTTGTGCTGGTGAATGTTTAACAACTGTATCTCTAGGAGAAAAAGCCTTGCTTTCTTTGTTGTAAATACTGTCATCATGGCTGATTTCAAACTACCCTTGTGGACAAAAAGAGTCAAAGTCTATAAAATATTTGAACAGATTTATTCTAAGCCAAATATGAGTGACCATGGCCCATGACACAGCACTCAGAAGGTCCTGAGAACATGTGCCCAAGGTGGTAGGCGTGCAACTTGGTTTATACATTTTAGGGAGGCATGAGACTGGGCTCGGCTCGGTAGCTCACGCCTTAATCTCAGCGTTTTGGGAGGCTGAGGTGGGTGGATCACAAGGTCAAGAGTTCGAGATCAGCCTGACCAACATGGTGAAACCCCATCTCTAAAAGAAAAAACAAACAAAAAACAAAAAAAGAAAGACATTGGTTTGGCCGGGTGTTATGGCTCACGCCTGTAATCCCAGCACTTTGGGAGGCCGAGGCGGGCGAATCGTGACTGAGATCATCCTGGCCACCATGGTGAAACCCCGTCTCTACTAAAAATACAAAAATTAGCTGGTGTGGTGGCACACGCCTGTAATCCCTAGAGCTACTCAGGAGGCTGAAGCAGGGAAATCAATTGAACCCGGGCGGCGGAAGCTGCAGTGAGCCAAGATCGCGCCACTGCATTCAGCCTGAGTGACAGAGCAAGACTCGTCTCAAAGAAAAAAAACAACACAAAACCAAAAAAAACCATTCTGAGGAAATGAAAAAGAGAAGTAGGATGTGGAAAGATAAGTCAGCGACAGGTCAGCGATGGAGGCAGGAACAAGACCAGCGGAAGGGAGGAAGGAGGGAGGATTAAGGCCAAGAAGATTAGTGGATTGGGAGTCAAGTGACAAGAGGGCTGCGGAGGACCCTGGCGCCAGGGTCGCAGACCTCCCGCCCAGAGCCCGCCCAGAGCCCGCCCAGAGCCCGCCCAGAGCCCGCCTACACCGGCGTTGGCCCCGCCCCGCCTCGTGCCGGCCCCGCCTGGCGCCGCCCCGCCCCCGCCCTCCCCCGGGTCTCTTAGGTGATGCTGCAGCCAAGATGGCGCCGACGGCAGCCGAGGCGGTCTGAGCGCGATGCTCCGGGTTCTCGGCGGCGGCTGTGGCCTTGGCCGGGGCCTTGGGTCTCTCCCGGTCGTGAGCAATCGGCGTCTCTCTTCCGGCCGGGCTAGCCGGAACAGAGGGGAGACGGCCACGAAGAGAGGAGGCAGTGAGTAACAGGACGAGAGCGCGGCGCCTCCCGCCTCGGCACCATGGCCGGGATCATCAAGAAACAAATCCTGAAGCACCTTTCCAGGTCAGTGAGCGCCTTGGGCGTTGGGGCCAGTCCGCCTCTGCCCCAGGCCAAACGAGTCAGCCTGCGGCTTCGGGGGCGGCGGCGATTGGCGGCTGTGCGGCAGGCGATTTTTGGACTTTCCCGCTCCGGCCGGGGCTGAGGTCGCGGCCCCGATTTCTCGTCGCCGGCAGCTCCCGGGGCTGGCCTCACGAGTCGGACCCCTGACGCGTCCTGTCCCTCGGCGGGCGCGCGGAGGAGCGCGGAGCGCGGAGCGCGGCGGGCTGGGATTGCTCCCGGCGCGGCGTCTGGGGGCGTCCTGGGTCCGGTCAGAGCGGTACTGCGCAGAGGCTGGAGGTGGCCTGGCGTCACCCAGGTGCCTGGTTGACGTGTTGGGCTCCAACTCGTGCTTGGTGCTCGTTCCCCTTGAAGCAGAGCGGTTCCGTTAACCGAGGGCGTCTGGCGCAGAGTGGGCTCTCGGAGGAGGCTGTGTTCTCAGTGAAACGTTAACCTTGTGATTGTTCTGAATTTCCCCCACCTTGGCGTTCCCGCTCTGAGGCATCAGAGGGTGTGCCTGTTTGCACAGCTAGGATTTGTTTTATGTAAATAAGCAGAGTTCGCAGCTTTGGCAGGTTCTTTCTGGAGTCATATGAGACCCACATCATTCTTACTGAACAGTTATTTTTTTTTTTTTTTGATGTTTGCTTTTTTTCCTCTGAAACTCTAAAATTCAGGGGATTAACATCTGTGGTAATTAAACCCAAGACGTCACTCTCTCCATTTCACAACGTGGTTTTAGTCAGAAACATGACTCAGTAAACTGGCAGTTTGTTACTGCTCTTGGCTCCTCCATGTTTGTCTCAAGACACAGGCTAAATGTAGGATCTTGTTCCAAGTTGTTACCAGCAAACTCAAAGCTCTTGGTTAGGATCCCTTTCTGTTCTATTTGTAAGTTAATTTTAACTAATTTTGGGGAGACACTCGGGTATGATGATAGATTTGTATAGTAAATATAATTCTTGATTCCCCAAATTGTCTTATACCACAGGTTATGTATTGGGAACAGAATTCCTACTTCTGTGATTCAGCAAATATTTTCCTCATTTATAATATTGAATAAGATATAGCATTTTTTTTTTAAGTAGTGAAGTATAGCAGCGTGTGTGTGTGTGTGTGTGTGTATGTGTGTGTAGTGTTATTTGAACTCCTGACCTCAGGTGATCTGCTCTCCTGGGCCTCCCAAAGTGCTGGGATTACAGGTGTAAGCCACCACCCCCTTCATGAATATGTATTTCTTAAAGTTATCACTCATTGAAAAGTTTCTTTTAAAAGTATATATATATATATGGTCCAATCCTTAACTATCTTATTTTGGAAGGTTTTATCTATTTTTAATTTACATCCTCCAGCCTTTCTCATACCCAGCTCCATAAGAAAATTCAGATCTGCAGAAAATGATTTGAATGCCTATTTTATCACTAGTCCAGGGATGTTGCTACATAGCTAGTACCACTCTAGATGCTTAGGAGAAAAGTTAATTCAATCAACAAATAGTGCATTAGAGTTTAATTCTTTTATAGAACTCCATTTGAGAGGCATTTTAAAAAATTACAAGCATGCATACCAAAGTATAATTAAAAAACCTTAAGAACAAAGATGTAATGCCTTACTGCATGAGATGGGCAACACCCATGTATTGAAAATTGAGTCCTTAGGGTTAGCTTTTATTTTATTATTTTATTTTTTTTGAGATGGAGTTTCGCTCATTGCCCAGGCTGGAGTGCAATGGCCCAATCTCGGCTCACTGTAACCTCTGCCTCCTGGGTTCAAGTGATTCTCCTGCCTCAGCCTCCCGAGTAGCTGGGATTACAAGCATGCACCACCATGCCTGGCTAATTTTGTATTTTTAGTAGAGGTGAGGTTCCTCCATGTTGGTCAGGCTGGTCTCGAACTCCCAACCTCAGTGATCCGCCCGCGTCGGCCTTCCAAAGTGCTGGGATTACAGGCCAGCACCCAGTTCTTAGGGTTAGTTTTTAAATCTGTATGATTTCTAATAGCTGTGTGGTAAATAGTTTGAGGGTTTTTTTTTCAGAGATGAGTTTGGGGACACGAGTTTTCAGTTATTTCATATTTCAAAACATCCTTACCGCAGATGACTAAAGAGTATCAAATTCTTAGTTTTGGTTAATTAATCTTACGCTAATTGTTGTCATCCACAAAAAAATAGTTATTCATAAATCTAAAGGCAGCTCATAATTGACAAAACAAGGCAGGTGTTGTGATAAAGTATAGTTACTCAGGTAGGAATGAACTTTTGAAATTACCTGGTTCAATTTAATTTTATAGAGTATCCAGTAATGAATATGTCACTACATTGACCACCGGTCTGGGATACAGTATAATACAGTTTACCTGGAAATAATTAAACATATTACTTTCCAATATTGAGGCATCACGTGAGGCCTGTGTATGCAACCCATTGCACCTTCTCAAAGGAGACCCTTTCTGACCACAGAGTTTAAAATTGTGCGCCCCTATACTGCCAGTCCTCTTGTTTGCGTTATTTTTCTCCATGGCACTCATGCTTGTCTGTCATAACATATTATTTCTTTAGGCATTTATTTGTCTTTCTCCACTTGAATGTGAACTCTATGAGAGCAGGGATTTTTGTCTTGAGACTGGCATAAAGTAGGTACTCAACAAACTATTTGTTGCATGAATGGATATATAACACCAATGAGCTTACTCTCCCTAATGTTGCTTTTTTTTTTTTTTCAACTGAGGCAAGACTACTGCCAATATATATATATATTTTTTTTTTGAGACAAATATCTCACTCTGTCACCCAGGCTGGAGTGCAGTGGCATGATCTCTCAGCTCACTGCAGCCTCCGCCTCCTGGGTTCAAGTGATTGTCCTGCCTCAGCCTCCCAAGTAGCTGGGATTATAGGCATGTGCCACCACACCTGGCTAATTTTTGTATCTTTAGTAGAGAGGTTTCACCATCTTGGCCAGGCTGGACTTGAACTCTTGACCTCGTGATCCACCTCAGCTTTCAGAGTGTTGGGATTATAGGCGTGCGCCACTGTGCCTGGCCTACTGCCAATATTCTTATAGATTTGGGCATGACCAGTTTCCTGTGGCTTTAGGAGGCAGTGAATAATTGAATCATTAAATAAATGTGGTGTCTTTGGAGTCCTGGAAAATAAGAAGGAAAATGACCTAGTTCTTGTAGAGGTTTGTATGAGGGGTCAATAAGGAAGAAGGAGGAAGACTATGAACCAACATGCGAAAGAGCTCTCGCTCTTAGCCTTGAGGTTGAAATATAGTGTAGTTGCAAGATTAAAACCATCTTTGCCTGGTTGAAGAGACTAGAGAAGCTAGTATATTGGGAAAGTATGAAAGAGGAATTGTTTTTAAGAGATTAACAAATACTTAAGTCAATGCTAAACTATTTGAGAAGTGTAAATATATATACTTGTTTCTTGCTTATTTGTTAGTTTGTATTCCAGGCATCTCTTGAGTTAATAAAAAGTTTATCTACTTGAAGAATCTGAAATGAGGACAAGGAGTGTCTTGGTGGGACTGGAGGGAGGTTCGAGTAGTGACATTTCTGAAGTGAAACAGGGAAAGCTTTTGAAGGAGAAACTGCCCAGATCTTTCAAACTGTAATAGGACTGAATGTATTTTGGGAGGATTTTCTAGACTAGTTTTTCACACAGGAATAGAAAGTTCTAAAGAAAAATCATAACAAAAGTGAGAAAGGAAGTAAGAGCAGAAGCTACCTTTCAGCTCAAGACCTGTGTGTTTGTGTGTGTGTGTGTGTGTGTGTGTGTGTGTACGCGTGTGAACAGGCACCTGCAAATCAGCAAAGTGGGCGTATATTCAATTAAGCCAGGACCTGAAAAGGGACAGGGAAGTTTCTGATACACTCTCCTCTCCCTCCCTGCCTTAGGCTAAGGGCATACTGTGCTCTGCACAAGGTTTCCTGGGAGTGAGAGTGGACTGGGCAGACACACACCTCACCTGGGTGGAGTCATTATATAGTTTAAAGCAGTTGTCAAGCAGAGTCAGTTTGCCCCTTAGGGGACATTTGTCAGTGTCTTGAGATACTTTTAATTGTCAAGACTTGGAGAGGAGGGTAGTACTACTGCCATCTAGTGAATAGAGGCCAGGCATGCTGCTAGACATTCTACAATGCACAGCATATTACCCCACAACAAAGAATTATTTGCCGAAATGTCAGTAGTTCCGAGATTGAGAAACCAGTTTAAGGTGTACAGGTGTGTGTCGTATGATTGAGCTAGGGTTCTGTTCTAGAAGTTGTTTTGCCTGCAAACATCAGAAATTCTATCTATTTAAGTACAAAGGGAAATGTAACAGAAAGCAGAAGAATATCTGAACAGCCTAACCAAGGAAAGAACAGAAACCAACCAGCTCCTAGAATCTCATTGGAAGAGTTCTTGGACCTTCATCTTAAAGTAGCATTAGGGTTTTTTAACCTTGGCACCATTGACATTTTGAACTAGATAGTTCTTTGTTATGAAGGCCGTTCTGTGCATTGTAGGATGTTTAATGTCTCCAGACATTGCCAAATGTCCAATGGGAGACAAAATTAACTCCTGATTGGGAGCTACAGCTTTAGAGTGCTGGCCTGTCTTCTATAATTCCCAGTCTCTGATCTCACCTGTCAGGTTTCAGAATCCCTAGAGAGAGAGCTTTTGTGACCCAGTTTTGTCTATCCATGGTTCAATTAGCAATGGTAAAGGGTTGTACAGCAAAAATATGGTAATGGGAATGGCTGTTTTGAGTTAGGCTTGTTGCTCCATTTGTCATCTGTCATAGGCACTGAACCAAATTAGATTTCCAAGGGCCTCATTTGCTATCTTACGGAAATTGAACTTTATCCTGGGGATGAAGAGTGACTACTAATAAAGGTAAGAGAGATATGCTAATTAAAGCAGTCTAATTTTTGGAGTCTAGCGTTTAGGAGAAATATCTGGGGTAGAAATGCGGAGTCTACAAACGGACTCTGAGTAACTTAAGTAGAAAATGGGGTCAGGTGTGGTGTCTAATGCCTGTAATCCAAGCACTTTGGGAGGCTGAGTCAGGTGGATCACTTGAGCCCAGCAGTTTGAGACCAGCCTGGGAAACGTGATGAAACTCTGTCTACGAAAAACACAAAAATTAGCCAGTCTCATAACCAGGTCTCCAAAAAAAAAGAATATTCATTATGGATATTCAGAAGGGTTAAACATGTGCAAGATTTTGTGCCTGGATGGCAAAGTGATGAGAGTGATTAGAGTGCCTCACTTTGTGTTGATGGGATAGGCCACTAGATTGAGGCTATATAGGAAGGGGAGGAGAGGGCAGCAGCTGATAGCCTGGAGAGAAAAGGAAAGAACCATCAAAGAATTGGGAATGCTATCTAGGTGGGAGAGTAATGGAGTAAAGGAATTATAATTGGAAGGATTGGAGATCTTGTCTGAAACTGTCACTTTGAAGTTTTAAGATTTTAGAGGTGAAATAGATCTGGTTTAGGAAAAGCTATCTGATGTGGCCATAGAAGTGAGTTGCTGAAGAGAAGTTAAGGTGCATATAACTGGAGATCAATATGGCGTGGTCTAAAATCTTTCCAGTTCTGACCATTCCTAAAAGGAAATACCGTGTAGTTTATTTAGTTTGCCAGCCATTTTTTTTTTTTTTTTTTTGCAGATGCTAACTTCACGTCATTATTGATAGGCTAATTATTTGCATCCTTCACTTTTATGGTAAAGCTCAGTAAATAATTTTTGAGAATTTATGTATTCCAAGTTTTTGAACACATATATGCCACACATCTCTAATGGGCATTGGAGATACAAACATGAGTAAGACGTTGTTTCAGTTTGTGGGAAGCTTCAGTGATCCCTATTCTAACATTAGAAGCGTAAGTATGATTACTAACTGTAACCTGTTTCTAAATTGGACTACTTGTCTGGCATTGTAGGTGATGTGAAAAAGGAAGAAAAAATTAAAAAAAAATCATATTGTTTTTTGGATTATAAATTTACTTGTGTAGATTTGAGGGTTTTTAAGGTAAATTGATAGTATTTACCTTTTTTTGTTGTTTTTTGGTACAGAGTGTCGCTATGTCACCCAGGCTGGTGGGCAATGGAGCAACCTCAGCTCACTGCAACCTCTGCCTCCTGGGTTCAAGCAGTTGTCCTGCCTCAGCTTCCTGAATAGCTGGAATTACAGGCACACACCACCATGTCCAGCTAATTTTTGTATTTTTAGTAGAGATGGGATTTCACCATGTTGGCCAGGCTGGTCTCAAACGCCTGACCTTGTGATCCACCCACCTCAGCCTCCCAAAGTGCTAGGATTACAGGTGTGAGCCACCATGCCTGGCCGGCAGTATTGACTTTTAAATAATTCTCATTAATGTGGATTTTGACACTGTATATACTAGTTGTTTATTTAAAATAATTTACTGAGTGCCTGCCTTGTACCAGGTGTTGCACCATACTGCTGGGATGTAGCAGTTAACACACTAGGCAAAGATCCCTGCCCTCATGGAGTTTACATTTTAATCACAAGCAGATAGTAAGTACATAAATAGATGAAATACATAGTACAGTATATCAGTGTGTTAAATGCTACTGAAGAAGTAACACAGGGAAAGGGGATGGGGAGTATAAGAAATTGGAGATGGAGTTTGCTATTTTAAATCTGGTGATTGGGAAGGCTTAATTGAGAAAGTAATATTCGAGGCCGGGTGCAGTGGCTCACACCTGTAATCCCAGTACTTTGGGAGGCTGAGGTGGGTGGATCACAAGGTCAGGCATTCGAGACCAGCCTGGCCAACTTGGTGAAACCCCGTCTCTACTAAAAATACAAAAATTAGCTGGGCATGGTGGCATGTGCCTATAATTCCAGCTATTTGAGAGGCTGAGATGGGAGGATTGATTGAGCCCAGGAGGCAGAGGTGGCAGTGAACTGGGATTGCACCACTGTACTCCAGCCTGCAGAGTGAGACCCTGTCTCAAAAAAAAAAAAAAACGAAATATTTGAGAAGAGACCTGAGAGGGATGATGGGAACAAATGCAAAAGCTCCAGAGTTGGGAACTTGTTCGATATTTTTAAAACATATGAAGGCCACCAATATAGGTGGAGAGAGTAAAGTGAGAAGAGGAAAATGAGATCAAAGAGAAAAGGCTCAGATCATTTGGGACCTTGTAGTGACTTTAGCTTTTACTCTGAGATTGGAAGCCACTGGGAGGCCTTGAGCCAGATGTGTGGCTGGCACCTGTAATCCCAGCCACTCGGGAGGCTGAGGCAGGAGAATCGCTTGAACCCGGGAGGCGGAGGTTGCAGTGAGCCGAGATCAGGCCACTGCACTCCAGCCTGGGCAACAGGGCAAGACTCTGTCTCAAAAAAAAAAAAAAAATCTAACTTTTGAGAAGATACGGAGTTTGTTTTGGATATGTTAATTTGGATGAAAGTTGATTTTTTTTTTTTTCTTTTGAGACAAAGTCTTGCTCTGTTGTCCAGGCTGAAGTGCAGTGGCCCGATCTCGGCTCACTGCAACCTCCGCCTCCCGGGTTCAAGCAATTCTCCTGCCTCAGCCTCCCGAGTGGCTGGGATTACAGGTGCCAGCCACATATCTGGCTAATTTATTTTTTATTTTTTTATTTTTAGTAGAGATGGGGTTTTACCATGTTGACCAGGCTGGTCTTGAACTCCTGACATCAAGTGATACACCCACCTCAGCCTCCCAAAGAGCTGAGATTATAGGCCTGAGCCACTGCACCTGGCCTGAATGTTAGATATTTAATTGGAGATGTCCTCCCTTTTATTTGTCATCTAGTTTAGACTAACATGTTTTAGTCTGACAACAATGAAAGTGTATTTGTGGTTATCCTTTGGCTTATGCAATAAATAATTACTGCAAAGTGAATTGTGACTTGAATTTTCAGGGGTGGATTTTTTTGGTATTGTTGTTGTTGTTTTCCTCTTAAGTGCATGCACTACAATAGTCCTCCTCCATGGGCAGCACATTTCAAGACCCCCAGTGGATACCTGAAACTGCAGATAGTACTAAACTAACTATATGTATGTTGTATTTTTTTCTTTATGTACATCCCTCTGGAATTTAATTTGTAAATTAGTCATGATAAGAGATTAACAAAACTAATAATGAAATAGAACAATTATAACAATATCTATATATTGTAATAAAAGTTATGTGAATGTGATCTCTCTTTTTTTCAAACTATCATACTGTACCACAGGTAACTAAAACCATGGAAAGGGAAATCTTGAGTAAGGGAGGACTACTGTATATAGTTGGTGTCTTTTTCTTTCAGATTAATTTCCACCTGAAACCAGATACTGATTCTTGTTGGATGCTTGGTCTAGGAAATGTTGCATTATTAACGTCTTAGAATCCTGGAATCATTGTCAGAGAAGGAAATTATTAAAATGTTGACATTTGTGACTTGTCCAAGATCTCACAGATAGTGCTGAGTGGCAGTCACTGATCTAGTACCCTTTTCATTTGATTTTTCTATGCTGCCTGTTAGGGTGTTTCCTACCCGCCCCCACCCCACCTCAGCAGTTTGCTTTTCTTTTTACCCAGTTTTCAACACTACTCTTACTAAGGTGTTTTACCATCCTGCTGCAGTATCCTTTAGGAGATTCTTCTATGACTTGAGAATGATTTGACTCTGAAGTCCTTTGAAATTGGAGGAACATAACATTTTGACTCAGCAATTCTTCAAAGTTGGGGGATGTCCCAGGCCATTTTGTGTTGCTATAAAAGATAACCTGAGGCTGGGTAATTTGTTTTTTTTTTTTTTTTTTTTTTAAAAAGAGGTTTTTTTTACTTAACTTTTGAGACAGAGTCTCACTCTGTTACTCAGGCTGGAGAGCAATGGCGCAATCTTGGCTCACTGTAACCTCCACCTCTCAGGCTTAAGCATTTCTTCTGCCTCAGCCTCCCTAGCAGCCGGGATTACAGGCATGTGCCACCACACCTGGCTAATTTTTGTATTTTTAGTAGAGACGGAGTTTCACCCTGTTGGCCAGGCTGGTCTCAAACTGCTGGCCTCAAGTGATCCACCTGCCTCGGCCTCCTGAAGTGCTGGGATTACACCGCACCTGGCCAATAAAAGAGATTTATTTAGAAAGAAAAGAGGTTTTATTTAGCTCATGGTTCTGGCTGAGAAGTTCAAGGGCATGGTGCTGGCTTCCAGATAGGGCTTTATGCTGCATAAGAACATAGTGGAGAAGGTAAAGGGGAAGTAGACATTTGAAGAGGGGAGAACCTGAGGGGTGGCCTTTATAATAACCTACTCATGTGGGAACTAATTTATTTTCTGTGAGAACTTACTACTGCAAGAACAATACCAAGCCATTTATAAGGAATCTGCCCCCATGACCCAAACTCTTCCCACTAGACCCCACATCCTAACACTGTCACATTGGGGATCAGATTTCAATATGAATTTTCGTGGGGGCAAATAAACCATATTCAGACACTAGCAGGGCAACACAGTTTCTCCATTTTTTTTCTTTTTGTTGAATAATTTTCCTTTTTTGCAGGATTACACTTTGTCTTAGTACTGCAGTTTAAACACTTTTTAAATAAGTTGATCTCTTATTGAATACATGTGTTTTAAATTCTGCATATTATTTGCTTAGGATGAATAATTTTTTTCTTAAATATTGGTATTTAACAGTGGGTATTAGTGGCTGGAGTTCAGTTTGAATGTAAGTTACAAGTAAAAGACTTTTGGCTATTTCCATAAGTGAAAATCGAGTAGTTATCATATTAAAATCAAATTATTCAAATAAAATTGAAGCCAGTATGATTCAGGATATAATTTGTTCTTTGGTTTTTCAGACATTGGATTTACTGATTGTTTGTTTGAAAATTTATTGATTTGTTTTGAGATTATTCCCAGCTATGATGAATGTTGTATATAAATTTTGAATTTCCGTATTAGTCATCAACTAGGCTGACTTTGAACTTTATGTGTATATATCCCTTTTCTACCCAAAAATACTACTAAGAAAGAGATCTCTGGCTTCTTTTTACCACTGCTAGTATAGCGTCAAAGGTTTTCCTCTACTGTAGACTGTATGTCTCACTCTGTCGCCCAGGCTGGAGGGCAGTGGCACAGTCTCAGCTCACAGCAACCTCTGCCTCCTGGGTTCAAGCGATTCTTCTGCCTCAGCCTCCCAAGTAGCTGGGACTACAGGCACATGCCACCATACCCAGCAAATTTTTGTATATATTATTTTTAAGTAGAGACGGGGTTTCGCTATATTGGCCAGGCTGGTCTTGAACGCCTGACCTTGTGATCTAACCGCGTCAGCCTCCCAAAGTGCTGGGATTACAGGCATGAGCCATTGTACCTAGCCAAAAATTTTTTAAAATAAATTAAAAAAAAATTATTTTTTAAAAGTTTATTTTTGAAACAAGGTCTTGCTCTGTCACCCCAGATGGAGTGCAGTGGCATGATTACTCTTCACTGCAGCCTCAACTTCCCAGGCTCTGGCGATCCTCCCACTTCAGCCTCCTAAGTAGTGGGGACCACAGGTGTGCACCACCATGCCTGGCAAGTTATTGTATTTTTGGTAGAGATGGGTTTTTGCCATGTTGCCCAGGCTTTTCTCAAACTCTTGAACTCAAGCAATCCACCCTCTTTGGCCTCCCAAAGTGCTGGGATTATGGGTGTGAGCAACTATTTGTAAATCTTTTCTGTGTACTTTTGCTGTTAGGGATGAATATTTGGGAATAAACTTTGTGACACCAGAAAATTCAGTGATTTTAAGATTTTGCAAAAAACAGTATACATGTGTATATATATGTATGTATTTTTTTGAGATGGAGTTTCGTTCTTGCCACCCAGGCTGAAGTGCAATGGCATGACCTCTGCTCACTGCAGCCCCCACCTCTTGGGTTCAAGCGATTCTCCTGCCTTGGCCTCCCAAGTAACTGGGATTACAGGCATGTGCTACCATGCCCAGCTAATTTTTTTGTTGTTAGTAGAGATGGGGTTTCACCATGTTGACCAGACTGGTCTCGAACTCCTGACCTCAGGTGATCCACCTGCCTTGACCTCCCAAAGTGCTGGGATGACAGGGGTGAGCCACCACACCTGGCCAATATTTTTATATATTAGATTGTGTTTTTGTTCTAACTTGTTACTTTTTTTTTGAGATGGAGTTTTGCTCTTGCTGCCCAGGCCGGAGTGCAATGGCACGATCTCAGCTCACTGCAACCTCCACCTCCTGGGTTCAAGCGATCTCCTGCCTCAGCCACTCGAGTAGCTGGGATTACAGGCATGCACCACCACACCTGACTAATTCTGTATTTTTTGTAGAGATGGAGTTTCTCCATGTTGGTCAGGCTGGTCTTGAACTCCCGCCTTCAGGTGGTCCGCCTGCCTCAGCCTCCCAAAGTGCTGAGATTACAGGTGTGAGCCACTGTGCCTGGCCCCAACTTGTTACTTTTGCTGTGCTGCAATTTTATATATAACTGAAATTCACTATAAACAGGGGCATCCATAAAATATAAGATTTATTTTTAAAGAATACAGGTATTGAGTATGATTTTGATTATCCCCATTAGTAAATTGTTCATTCCTACCAGTACTTAAGGAAGATTCTGTAAAATATACAAATAAAATTAAGATATAGGAATGTCTTCTGGAAACAGTCTGGTAGATGGGTGAATAAATAGAATTCAGGATAGAATGTGAGTCTTATGAGAGAGTCACAAGCAAAACGCTATGCAACCTTAACAGGAAGAGAGACAGTGAGACAGAGGTGGTCTGAATGTCTGAGAAGCTTGTGAAGAAATAATGAAAAAGGCCAGATGCAGTGGCTCACACATGTAATTCCAGCGCTTTAGGAGGCTGAGGCGGTTGGATCACCTCAGGTCAGGAGTTCAAGACCAGCCTGGCCAACATGGTAAAACTCTGCCTCTACTAAAAATACCAAAAAGTATCTGGGTGTGGTGGTGCACACCTGTAATCCCAGCTACTCGGGAGGCTGAAGCAGGATAATCACTTGAACTCAGGATGCGGAGGCTTCAATGAGCCAAGATCGTGCCACACTGTACTCCAGCCTGGGCAACAGAGTGAGAGTCCATCTCAAGAAAAAAATAAAGGACATAAATGACAGCTTGAGAGTAATAAAATAGTTATTAAATCTGTTTTCCTGGACTAGGACATGCATACAAAGGACATATTTAAGGCAAATGTACAGGGAAGTTAAGGGTAATTTTTTAGGTCCTCCAAATTTGGTTGCAATTTAACTTTCCAATATTACAGTCTTCTCCTTTGTTTCTCACTCATCTTTTGTTGTCTTATTCCTGCAGCCAAATTTTCTGTGTCTCTTCATAATAGGCCATCTTCTCTCAGCTTTATTTCAGTGGTACATTTTTCTGTGGGTAGCTTTAACGAGGCTAATCATTGGTCTCCTCCATTTTAAAACTCCTTTAGGTCTTAAAGCGTATCCTTTTTATTTTATTAAAACAAATGCTTCGTTTTTTGTTGTGTAGATAGTCATCACTTTAAGGGCAGAATCGCCCTGATAATGTTTTAGAAGCCAGGGACTATGCTTGTCTTGTTCACCACTGTTTCTTTAGCATCTGCCACAGGACTGCAGTACATAGTAGTTGTTCAAAAACAATTTTAACTAACTGGAGAAATAAATTTGTACTACTTTGTCCTCCACAGAATGCATAGAACATAAACTGGTTGCCCTGAATACATTTTTGGCAGGTTTAACTAGTTGATTCATATCCAGAAAATTTAGATTAAAAGCTTTTTACCCCCCCATGAATACTATAGTTTTTCAATTTATTTTTGAGTATATAGATGTGGGCTATTGCTGGATATCTCTTTGGTTTTTGGATTTTTTTTAATGGGTAGCTTTATGCCTCAGTATTCTCGGTGAAATGAGGATTACAGTTAAAAGTGGGGCTTTTGGCACTTAAACCAATTTGATAATCTGTATGTGTAGATTGCTTGCTTTATAGATTGCTTAATTGATTTCATTTAATGTAAATTATACAGTTCAGCCTTTGTATAACTTCTACAACATAGTATCTCATTTTTGTTAATTAACATTTTAATATAAAATTAAAAAGATAATGTGAATGTAATTGGGGAGTAGTAATAACAGTGATAGAATGAAGAAAATCCTAGATGGTTAATTCATCTTAGAATTTAGGCAGTTTGCCTTTAGTTAATCCAGTGTGAAATGCAACTGTATTTTTTTTCCAAAGTGCACCACAGCTAAATTTTGTTATCATCATTCCTTTCCTCTTCCTTCCCTTAAACTTGCTCCCTTCTGTGTCCCCTGTGTACCCATTCCCTGCAGCGTTCCCTGCTGGCTGTGGTGGAGATTGGTGTGCTGTGAATTGCATAATCACCCAAATGAGTACCAGAGGAGTCTAAGAAACCCTGGCAACTGACTGCTTGCTTTCACCAGGAATAGGGACCTTTTTCTGAATTTCCTGCCCTCAGGTAATACTTCTATTCCCCATCCTTTTTTTTTTTTTTTTCATTCTATAAATCCAAGTACTTAATATGCCCCGCATAAAGATACTTTGAGAATATTTTCTTACTGTTTTAGTCAGATACTTATTTCATTTTCTTTACTATGTAGCTAGAAGCTCATAAAATTCCTCTCTGAGTGTTTTCTTTTTTTCTTTTTCTTTTTGAGACGGAGTCTCCCCTGTCATCAGAGTGTCTTTTCTAATACGTAAGATTTGGCAACATATTTAAAGTTATAACCAGCTCTTCCTGATGTTGCAAGAGAGTTTTTTAACTTCCTGCAAGCTATTTGTAAATAGTAGTTAGCATTTGATCTACTTTTAAATGAATAGGTAAGGCTTCTTAGTGTAATATAATTAGTGAGGTATGTAGGCTCCTTTGATAAAGAGAATGTTTTGAATAATTATTTCATTCATCATTGAGGGATTTAAGAATTTATTTTGTGTATTTAATGTTAGATATAATCTTTATCAAAGAGATTGAAATAAGTCTCACAAATAGCAGCGCAAATGGATTCTTTTTTTTTTTTTTTTTTTTTTTTGAGGCAGGTGGGTGGTAGGGGGATAAGGTGTTGCTCTGTTGCCCAGGCTAGAGTGCAGTAGTGCAGTCACAACTCACTGTAACCTCAAACTCCTGGGCCCAAGTGATCCTCCTGCCTCAGCTTCCAGAGTAGCTGGGACTACAGGCACACACCTCATGTCTGGCTGAGTTTTTAAATTTTTATAGAAATGAAGTCTCACTGTGTTGGCCAGGCTGGTCTCAAAACTCCTGGGCTGAAGCAGTCCTCCTACCTAGGCCTCCCAAAGTGCTGGGATTACAGGTATGCACCAGCACGCTCTGCCAAGATTCATCTTTGAAGAGTGTAAGAGTTTTACCCTATTCTCTTCTACCCTCTCCTACTCTTTTAAAAATTTCGTTATCAGGGAAAGCAATTATGTTATAAAACCAGTGAAAAACCTAGAAACTCATGTCACTGAATACTTCTAATTATTGGGAAATTTATCTACATAAATACTTTGAACTTCCAAAAGTCTTGTCGTAAATTGTTAATTAAACACCATGAGTAGAATTGTGCAACTTATTACATACTTAAGGGTAATGGAGAATTGATAAACTTGTTGGCTGTATGCTAACCAGCAATTGTATAGGTCTACTGACCTAAATATTGTTTTCTGTTCTTGTCTGCATTGATTCCATGCTTTCATTTGGGAACCTGGATTTCAAAATTCCAAGGGAAAGGTATCAAGCTTTAACCTCAGGTAGCCACCTTTGAGATTCACCTTAATATATTAATAGTTAAGGTCTTTTGTTGTTTATAATGGCTTTCAAGGATGGTTCTGATTTTGTGTATACCTCTCGCAAATCCTCTGAGACACATGTTGGTGAAGTGTAGTCACAACTGTAGCCCTTTGTTTTTTCTAGATTATACCTCCTTAAAACATGCATTTTTTTCTGGCCTGGTTTATGCTTAGCTTATTGAAGGTGAAGTGTTATGACTATATTCCAAGTTTTAACCATACCTATCCATGTGTTTATTCAAGTCATCTACCAAGATTAATTATTTTCTTCTTTACCTTCCTGTTTTAGTCAGTCATGATTATTTTTTATTGAAATAACTATTGAAATAATTTATTGAAATACCTAGGTTCTTTATCCTGAACCTAGGAAATAGCAGACTGCTTGGAACAAAGTAGTTATCAGTAAGATTTAAATATCTCTCCTCATCAGATTGCATTAATTATTTATTGCATTAGTTGTTGCAACTAAATGCTAAGCGTTTTCATGTCCTTTGGGTCTTATATTCTGTATTCCATCCTTGGCACTGTTAAGAGAAAGATGTTTCCAAAATGCTAATCTTAACATTTAATTTTTTGCTAAAAATCTTTTAATGGCTCCTGTTCAAGCTTTCTTTTTTTTAATAGATTTTGTTTATAACATTTGAATTTTTGTACCCAAAGAGATTTTAAAATAGAACTTTACTACATAAAATAGACAAAAAGTAGAGCCTCTCTGGTTGAATCAGTAATTGTTGGGTGAGGGGTGGTTCCTCTGGCATATTCTTTCTTTTTTTTTTTTTCCTCCTCTCACCTGGGTTGACTGAACCATGTGCAGTCTTCTTAGGGACACTGTGGGAACAACACTGATGTATAGGATAAAACCCATATTCCTTGGCATGGAAAACAAGAGCTCTTCATGATCTGACTTCAGTTGGCTTCTCAAGGCATATTGTTTCTTTCCAGACTACCAGAAGCCTATCTTACATCTGTGCCTACTGTATGTGACCCTATAATCTTGAACATGCTGCTGCCTCTGCCTGAAATGGCCTTCTCTGCCTTATTCACTTGGCAGAAACTTACTCTTAAAAACATAGGTTGAGTGCTGCCTACTTTTATGAAGCCTTCTCAAAGTCTTCTTTACTATTTTCTTTAGTTTAATAGATATAGAGTCTCACTCTTTTGCCCAGGCTGTTCTTGAACTCCTGGGCTCAAGCGATCCTCACACCTTAGCCTCCCAAAGTGTTGGGATTATAGATGTGAGCCACTGCGCTCAGCTCAGACATCTTCTTTACTATTAACAGAATTGATCTTCGCTCTTTTCCTTGTGCCTCCATTTTATCCTGTTATCATTTTTATTATCTGTTGCATAGTACCCAGCACATAGTAAAATCATAACAGATTGCAGTGATTTATTTATATGCTTGTTTCTAATATTACAATGTGAAGTTCTTGAAAACAGTAACTATTTCTTATTTAAGTTTCCCAAGAGGCTAATGAGTGACTGGCAAATAGTAGGCACTCAGTTTTTGCTATGTAGGATATATGTCTAGTTGTGTCAGATCTTTGAATATTTCAATAAAATCTAGATGCCTAGATTCTATACCATTCCCTCCCCTTTCCCTCCCATTCCCGTCTCCCTTCCCCTCTCCCTTCCCGTACCCTTCCCCTCCCCTTCTCCTTCGCCTTCCCCTGCCCTCCTCCTTGGTCTCATTTTTTTACCCATGCTGGAGTGCTATGGCATGATCACAGCTCACTGCAGCCTTGACCTTCTAGGCACAAGTGATCTTCCTACCTTACCCTTACAAGTAGTTGAGACCACAGGTGCACCACTGTGCTTGGCTAGTGTTTTATTTTTCCTAGAGATGGGGTCTCCCTGTGTTTCCCAGACTGGTCTTGAACTCTTGACCTCAAGTAATCCTTCTGCCTTGGGCCTCCCAAAGTGTGGGGATTCTAGGCATTAGCCACTATACCCAGCCTGATGTCCAGATTTTTTTTTTTTTGAGATGGAGTCTCACTCTGTCACCCAGGCTGGCGTGCAATGGCATGAGGTATATCCGCTGCAGCCTCTGCCTTCAGGTTCCAGCGATTCTCCTGCCTCAGTCTCCCGAAGTAGCTGGAATTATAGGCGTGCGCCACCGTGCCTGGCTAATTTTTGTGTTTTTAGTAGAGACGGGGTTTCACTATGTTGGCCAGGATGATCTCGAACTCCTGACCTCAGGTAATCCACCCATCTTGGCCTCCCAAAGTGTTGGGATTACAAGTGTAAGTAACTGCGCCTGGCCTCAATGCCCTGATTTTAATGTAAGGTCTACTCATTCTTTTTTTTGGCAGAGTCTCTCTCTGTCACCCAGGTGGGAGTGTAGTGGTGTGATCATAAATCAGTGCAGCTTTGAACTCCTGGGATCAAACAGTCCTTCTGCCTCTGCTTTCCAGGTGGCTAGGACTACACGTGTGCCACCATGCCCAGCTAATTTTTATTTTTTAAAATATTTTGTAGAAACAGGATCTCTGTGTTGTCCAGGCTGATTTCAAACTCCTGGTGTCAAGCAGTCCTCCTGCCTCAGCCTCCCTCAGTGCTAGGATTACAGATGATGCAGCCTCAAACTTCTTGGCTCAAGTGATCCTCTTGCCTCAGCCTCCCAAGTAGCTAGGTGTACAGGCATGTACTACCATGCCTGGCTAATTAAAAAAAAAAATTCTTATAGGGATGGGGTCTTGCTATGTTTCCTAGGCTAATCTCGAACTCCTGGCTTCAAACAGTCTTTCTGCCTTGGCCTTCCAGAGTGCTGAGGGTACAGGCATAAGCCACAATGCCTAGCTTTCCTGTTTTAAATGTTAACAACAAATTGAGATTTTTAAAAACACTGTGTGGGCCAGACAAATAGTATCTGTGGGCAGAACATAGCTCACAGACTGCCAGTTTGGAGTCTTTCATTCTTTAAATGTTTATTTGGAAAAACTGATTATATGAGATTGATTTTTAATTACACGCATAACTACAAAAATAACCAAGCCAAACAAACTCTGTGTAAATTGAGAATGCGTTTTTAAAAAAAGACAGTTTAAGCCATTGGGAGCATACTTTGATTCTTGTTCCATTAACATCATAGGGTTTATTAAAAAAAAAAATTATGCCTTGACATTAATCAAACCCAAAGAGCCTGTCAGTCAGAAGTTCTGGAGACCCAGACTTGTAACAGTTTTGGTTGGGGAGGACCAGGGCTGTTGGGGGCACTCTTGAGACTGAGCCTTCACCATGTGGGATGTGGGATCTGATACCATCTCCAGGTAAGACAGTGTCTGAACTGAATTGGAGGGCGTTGGTGTCCACTGTTTGGTGTGTTGGGGAGAAAACTCCACACACATGGTTATAGACTTTTTCTGTGTTGATGATTTTTGTTGTGTGAGCAGAGGAACAACATGGTTAGAGAGTTTCCCTATATACCACAGCAGTCAGTTCCTTCTAAAATATAATATATTTTAAAAATTTGTTATTTATTGTTTTTGGCTCTGTCTGCCCTGACTATAGTAAGCCCTACAAGGCAAAGGTCTTTGTTCTCTAATACATCCCAAGCACCCAGAATGGTGCCTGCCACATAGTAGGTCCTTAGTAAATATTTGTTGAATATACAACACCTTCAATCTGTCAGACACTCTGCTAGGGACTGAGCTGATCTTATAGTTGGGGAGTGGCAAACATGAGAGAAGGCAAGTAATTGCAAATTCTGGTAGACCACGAAGATCAAAGTGGATGAAGCAAACAGAGCATGGGACAGGAGGAGAGAGGAGAGAATCTGCTCTGAAGGGGTGATGAGTTAGGGTAAACCTAGGAGATGAGAAAGATGGGAGAGTGAAAAGCATGCCAGGCACAGGGAACTGTATGTCCAACTGTTCTCAGGTGAGAAAGAACTTGGCTTTCTCTAGGAACAGACAGAAAGAAGGCAAGGGATCCTAAGGGAGATGGTGCAAGGGCTTAAGGGCCTTGGGGGAGTTTGGAGTTTATCCAAAATGTAGTAGAGAAGAGAGCTCTTGAAGAGTTTTCAGCAGGGGTGGGGCATGTGGGATTTGTGTAAAGTGGGGAGCAAACTGCAGCTCCAAAGGCCTACTTTGGCTCACTGCCTGTTTCTGGAAACAGAGTTTTATTGGATCACAGGCACACCATTAGTTTTCTTAGGAGTTAGAAAGGCAGAGTTTATGAAAAACAAAAATAAATGTCTATGCCTGGAATATATGCTAAGTCTTAAAAATTTACATTGAAAGCTCCTTGAGGGTAAGAGTTGCTATATATTGCTACAATGCTCAGTAAATATGGTTAAATTGAAAGTTTATCAGCATGATAATAAAATGGTAACTGATCCTAAAATACTTCTTAAATTACAATTGTACAGGTTTGATTATAGTCTGGGCTCTACTTTAGTGTGACCTTCAGCATTTAACTTAACCTCTTTAGGCTTCACATTCTCTGCTGTAAAATGAGCAAGTTGGATTAAATTATTTGAAATTCTTTGTAGTATGAGGTCAGCCTATGGCTCTACTTTTTTTTTTTAAGCTTAAAATTGCTTCTAATATCTTCATTAGATGGCAGATGCAATGGGATGATTTTCAAAAGGCCATAGTTCTAATATCTTATATGTTTGTATTCCCTTGTATTTTATTAATAGTTAACAAGTTCATTTATTTTCATTTATTATTTGAGATGGAGTCTCACTATGTTGCTCAGGCTGGTCTGGAACTCCTGGGCTTAAGTGATCCCACCTTAGCCTCCTGAGTATCTGGGATTACAAGTAGGCACCATCATGCCTGGCTAACTTCATTATTTTTTAAGTTATGTACATCTGCACATATATGCATGTATATATTATATGTATGTATCCCATTTGAACAGCTTTATTAAAATATAACTGATTTATATGTAGTAAACTACACATATTTAAGGTGTACGATTTGATGAAAGAAATTTTTTTTGAGACAGTTTTGCTCTTGTTGCCCAGGCTGGAGTGCAATGACGCAATCTTGACTCACTGCAACCTCAGCCTCCCAGGTTCCAGCGCCTGCCTCAGCCTCCTGAGTAGCTGAGATTACAGGTGCGTGCCACCATGCCCAGCTAATTTTTGTATTTTTAGTAGAGACAGGGTTTTGCCATGTTGGTCAGGCTGGTCTTGAACTCCTGACCTCAGGTGATCTGCCCACCTTGGCCTTTTAAAGTCCTGGGATTACAGGCGGGAAGCACTGTGCATGGCCTGATGCAATATTCGTATGTATGTACTCATAATACCATTACCATAATTAAGAAAATGAATATTCACCACTCTCAAAAGTTTCCTCAGGCTTCTTTGTAATCCTCTCTCTACTGCCTCATTCCTGGGCAACCACTGATCTATTTTATATCACTTTAGATTACTTTGCATTATCTAGAATTTTATATAAGTGAGATAATATGGTATGCATTTTTTTTTCTGGCTTCTTTCACTCAGCATTAATTGTTTTTCAATTAATTTATTTTGTTGTATGCATACCTTCTTATTGCTCAGTATTCTATTGGGATATGCCACAATTTATCCATTTACCTATTGATAGATATCTGGGTTTTGTCCATTTTTTAACTGTTGGAAATAAAGCTATTATAAACATTCGTATATAAATCTTCACAAGGACATAGGCTTTTCTCTCTCTCTCTTACATAATTGTATGTGCTATCCTTTCATATGAAGGAGATAAGCTTTTAATTCCTTTAGGTAAATTCCTAGTAGTAGAATGGTTGGGTATATGCTAGGTATATGTATCACTTTAAAAAATTTCCAAACAGCTTTCCAAAGTGGTTTCAATTTGTTCATTTTACATTCTCACAAATAAGTATAGTTGAGTTCCAGTTGCTCCATATCTTCACCAATACTCAGTATAGTTAGCCTTTTTAATTTAGCTATTTTAGTGGATAAGTAGTGATATCTTACTGTGGTTTTTAATTTGCAGTTTTTTAATAACTAATGTTGGGCATCTTTTCAAGTGCCTATCTGCCATCTGTGTCTTCTTTGGTTCCAGGATCCCTTTAAATCTTTTGCCTATTACTAGTGAATTGTCTTATTTTCAAATTGTAAGAATTAAAAAAAATACTGTAGTTACAAGTCTTTTTTTCAAATATATGCTTTGGAAATGTTTTCTTTCAGTCTGTGGTTTGCCCTGTAGTTACAGTGTCTTTCGAAGGACAGAGGTTTTAATTATGATGGACTAATTTATTTATTTTTTTCTCTTTTGGTTTGTGCATTTTTTTGTTGCATTAAATAAAGCTGCCAAACTCAAGGACACCAAGATTTTCTTCTATATTTTCTTAATAAGTTTTATAGTCTTAGTTCTTAGATTTAGGTCGGTGATCATTTAGAGTTAATTTTTGTTTATGGGGCGAGGTGTAAAGGTCAAGGTTTTTTTTTATCACACACCCTCCCCCCCGCCCCCCACATGTGGCTATGACATTGTTCTGGTACCATTTGTTAAAAATATTATTTTCGGCCAGGCGAGGTGGCTCACACCTGTAATCCCAGCACTTTTGGAGGCCGAGGCAGGTAGATCATGAGGTCAGGAGATCAAGACCATCGTGGCTAACACAGTGAAACCCCGTCTCTATTAAAGATACCAAAAAAAAAAAAAAAAATTAGCCGGGCATGGTGGCATGTGCCTGTAGTCTCAGCTACTCGGGAGCCTGAAGCAGGAGAATCACTTGAACCTGGGTGGCAGAGGTTGCAGTGAGCTGAGATCCTGCCACTGCACTCCAGCATAGGTGACAGAGTGAGAATCCGTCTCAAAAAAGAAAAATAACTTTCAATGTCTTGTTTTTGCACCTTTGTTAGAAATTAGCTAACCATAAATTTGGCTCTATTTCTGGACTCTGTATTTTGTCTTATTTATTATTTATTTACAACCACCATTATCAGACTGTCTTAATTACTGTAGCTTTTAGATAAGTCTTGAAATTGTCAGATGTTTCCAACTTTGTTCATCTTTGTCAGAGTTATTTTGGATATTCTAGGTCTTCTGCATTTTCATAAAAATTTTAGAATCACTTGAATCTATGTCTTTTTGAGAGAATTGATGACATCTTAACAATATTGAGTTTAATCCATGAATATGTTTTATTTCTTCATTTATTTAGATCTTCAATTTCTTGCAACAGCAATTTGTGGTTTTCAATTTCTAGGTCTTGCACACCGTTTCTCAAATTTGTCCCTAAAAATTTCGTTTTATTTTTTTGTTTGTTTGTTTTTGAAACGTTATCTCACCCTGTCACCCAGGCTGGAGTGCAGAATAGGAGCAGAAGAGAATTTCCCGGGCTCAAGTGATTGTCCTGCCTCAGTCTCCCGAGTAGCTGGGATTACAGGCACCCACCACTGTACCTGGCTAATTTTTCTTTTTCTGAGACAGAGTTTTGCTGTGTCACCAGGCTGAAGTGCAATGACCTGATCTCCTCTCACTGCAACCTCCACCTCCTGGGTTCAAGCGATTCCTGTGCCTCAGCCCTCCAAGTAGCTGTGACTGCAGTCATGCGCCACCATGCCGAGCTAATTTTTTGTGTTTTAGTAGAGACAGTGTTTCACCATGTTGGCAGGATGGTCTCGATCTCCTGACCTTGTGATCTGCCCGCCTCAGCCTTCCAAAGTGCTGGGATTACAGGTATGAGCCAGTGCCTGGCCACACCTGGCTAATTTTTGCTATTTTTAATAGAGACAGTTTCACTGTGTTGGACAGGCTGGTCTTGAGCTCTTGACTTCAGGTGATCCACCCACCTCAGCCTCCCAAAGTGCTAGGATTACAGGCGTGAGCCACCACACTGGTCTGATCACTATTTTAAAAGAATAAAATGTAACATATCAGACTATTAAAATATTGTTTCATGAAATTTTGGGGTTTTTTTTGTTTGTGTACTTACTAAATTGTTATGTAAAGTATATTTCTTGCCTTAGGTTATGTCAAAAAATTTGAAAATCCCTAAACTAATTAACATTTGTGAGCCTGCAGATAATGAAGTACCTCAGATAATGAATTGTTGTATTAAAAGAGGTACACGTGGAGTGACAGGAGTAGTTGATTAAAGAAGAAAATGAAGAAATAGGGAGTTTCTGTAGAAAAGCTTTGATCTGTTTCTTAGTTTTGATTGAAGGGATCTTTATGGTTGCATGATGAGGTCTGTGGGATGTGAAAGGATTTAATTAGTTACAGATAATAACTTAGTGATCCTAGACAAAGTACTTGGCAGTCTGTCAGATTTCAGAAAGTCTTTCTGAAAACATCTTCTCTTGTGTGACTTTAAAATGTGGTTTTAAGGTATTTTCTTATCTGAAAGTATTGTTTTAAATATAATCAAACAAAAGCTGTTAAATTAATTTGCTTGCATAAAGATATTGGTTCTTACAAAAACTCTTCATATGATAATGAGAATTTCATCCTTGTAGGAACACACAGTCTTGAGATACTAGCTAGTGATTTCAATTACTGGTTCATGTTAAGGATTTGAGTTGGGCCTAGTTGAGGAGAATGGAAAATGATTCTCCTCAACTAGGTACTGAAAATGAGAAGAATCTTTTCAGTACCTTTCTGTTCTAAAATATTGTGGCTATGCGTTTCTCACTCACTCTCCATTATTAATTTGTAAGTTTGATCCTAAAGTAGTGTATTTGTTTCAAATTTCTGGAGGAAAGAATGTGATTGAATAGCCTAGGTGCATGTCAACCTCTAGATCAATCACTATAACCAAGGAAGTGTGTTAAAAAATATCTTAGATGTGCATCTTTCCTCGTGTATACAGCTTTTCCCAGAGAAGAATGAATCACTGTTAACTGGGTAGCCACTCCAAGAGATATTTATTAATAACAAGCTAAATAATTGAATTATAACAGTATTAAATATTGAATTACAGTGTTAAAAACACTTATATTCTGGGTGGCTGAAATTAATCATTTTTCTTAGGGCAGTGGTTCTTAGCCTATTCTGTGTCCAAAAATCCCCTTTGAAAGTCTGATAAAATATTATGGACTCCTTGAAGCCCATCTATTACCTGTAGTTTAAGAGTGCCTACTTTTAAAGTTTATTAATTAAACAATTTAACATGCATTGTTAAATTCCCTGTAACATCTAGTTTTTCATGTTATACCATGAAATACTGTATAATGGGAATTGTTTTTTTTCTTTTTTCTGAGACAGGGTGTCACTATGTTGCCTAGAGCAGTGTCAAACTCTTGGCCTCAAGTTATCTTCCCACCTTGGCCTCTTAGAGTGCTGGGGTTTAGAGGCCTGAGCCAACCTGCCTGGCCTGTATCTTAGTCTTAATAATAGCTAGGACTTGCTGAGTTATTTCTCATATTGGGGATCATAACTAGCATTTTACATGTTCTAACTCAGTTAATCCTTAAAACAACTCTGGGAGGCAGGTACTATTATCTTCATGTTAAAGATGAGGAATCTGAGCTATGGGTTAAATAGTAAGCAGTAGGTAGCATTTTACCTCTTTTTGAGATGAGATTCTTAGTGTGTGTGTGACAGGGTCTTACTCTGTCATCCAGGCTGAAGTGCAGTGGCAGTATCATGGTTCACTGCAGCCTTGACCTCCTGGGCTCAGGTGATCCTCCCACCTCAGCCTCCTGGATAGCTAGGACTACGGGCACATGCCACCATGCCTGGCTAATTTTTGTATTTTTCATACAGTTGGGGTTTTGTCATGTTAGGCAGGCTGGTCTTGAATTCTTGGGCTCAAGCAATCCACTTGCCTCAGCATCCCAAAGTGCTGAGATTACAGGAATGAGCTCCAGTGCCTAGCGAGCTAAGGTTCTTGATTGTCTGTGCGTTTATGCTCTGTTCTCTTAACCAAATTATAAATCTTTGATTATGTGGACCTTTTTTTGTTTTGCCCTTTAATGTTTGCTTAGTACAGTGTACATAATTTAGACTCCAAGAGTGAGTATGGTGTATTGATTGTAAAATGTACAGTCTAACTCAAGTCCATTCTTTTCATTTGCTTGGAAGTTGTATTGCTGTTGTTAGCTATTATTTTTGTATTTTGTTTAGCCTTTGAGACAAAGGCTTTGTCGCCCAGGCTGGGGTGCAGTGGCACAACTATGGGTCATTGCAGCCTTGACCTCCCCAGCTCAAGGGATCCTCTCAGCTCAGTCCCCTGAGTAACTGGGACTGCAGGAGTGTTCCACCATGCTTGGCTAATTCTTTTTTAAATTTTTTGTAGGCACAGGGTCTCACTAATATGGTAATTCACTAATATATAGACCAGCCCAGGCTGGTCTCAAACTCTTGGGCTCAAGTGATCCTCCTGCCTTGGCCTCTCAAAATGCTGAGATTATGGGCATGAGCCACTGCTCCTGGCTAAATTACATGTATTTTAATCCTCATTTTTCACTTTGGCTCTTGCCAGGCCAGTCTTTTTGTGTTTCTCTTGAACTTTTGTCTTTATAAAAGTGATACATTCTCCTTATAGAATACTTATACAGAAAAGTGTAAATAAGTAGTAAATCTAGTCTGGCTGTGGTGGTTCACACCTGTAATCCCAGCACTTTGGGAGGCGAGGCAGGAGGATCGCTTGAGCCCAGGGGTTTGATATCAGTCAGGGCAACATAGTGAGTCCCTGTCTTTAAAAAATAACTAGCTGGGCGTGGTGGCATGTGCCTGTGGTCCCAACTTTTTGGGAAGTGGAGGTTGCAGTGAGCCAAGATCAAACCACTGTACTGTAGCCTGGGCAATACGGTAAGACCCTGTCTCAAATAAATTAATTTAATTAAATAAACAAATTAGCTGGTTGTGATGGTACATGCCCATGGTCCCACTTAGTTGAAAAGCTGAGGTGGGAATATCACCTGAGTCTGGGAGGTCGAGGCTGCAGTGAGCCTTGATCACACCACTGCACTCCACCCTGGACAACAGAGCAACACTTTATCTCGTAAACAAAAATGAAAAAATCTAAAATTCCACCAGCCATAGGTAGTCACAAGATTCTGTAATGCATTTTTTACATACTTGAAATTATAGCACATAATTTTGTGTCTTGAATTTTTATCAGACATTATAATATAAGCATTTCTTTATATGATTGGCAACATATATTACTTGATACGTATTTATTACTAGAATAGTGTATTGTAATTAGATGGGTTATTCCTCTTGGGACATTTAGATTGTTTTTACTTTTTCTTTCTTGTAAGTATCCTTGAAATGAACTTTCCTGTACATACCCAGTCAAGATGTTGACTGATTTCTCCACTAACCACCTCCATCCCCATATTCCTCCATGCCCAAGACTAAGGATATATATAGTCAAATGTTCCGTTTGAGTTACTCAGATTAGTTTGTTGTCCATCCTTCCTTCCCTATAAGTATTATAGGTTACAGTATTTCTAATATTTTTTCAGTTCCATTTTATATCATTTTCCCTCCTGTCTTGGAACCTTTATACATTTTATTCCTCTGCTTGGAATACTTTCCTTCTCTACCCCCTTTTTTTCCTTGCCTAGTTAACTTTTTCTCATCCTTCAGATACCAGCTCAAAAGTCCCTGTCTCAGAGAAGCTCTCGATTAGAACTCCTACTGTATTCTCTCTTAGTTGTGCCCTTTAGTTGGTGAGACATCACCAACTAAACTGAAAACTCCACAAGGGCAGGGACCTTGAGTGTGCTGCTTGCCAGTGTATGTGTCTACATAATGAATTCTCAATACATACTTAACTTAGTGTTCCCTTCTGGCTCTGATATTCTGCCTCAGGGAAGTGGCAGGGTTTTTGTTTGTTTGTTTGTTTTCTATGGTTAGGAATGGCAGCCTATGAGAAAGCTTCATGGTATTGAATCAAGCATGATCAGAAGCAAGTGTAATACAGCCCAGCATCATTGGTCAAATACGTGTGTTAAATGAACGTTGTATTTCTCAGTTGACATCCTGTAAGAAGATATGAATCCAAATAGAATCTGGCTCAAGAAATTCTGGTATGGGCCGGAATTTGGTGGCTCACCCCTGTAATCCCAACTCTTTGGGAGGCCAAGGTGGGTGGATCACGAGATCAAGAGATCGAGACCATCCTGTCCAACATGATAAAACTTCATCTCTACTAAAAATAAAAAAATTAGTTGGGCGTGGTGGCACGTGCCTGTAGTCCCAGCTACTCTGGAGGTAGAGGTTGCAGTGAGCCAAGATCGCACCACTGCACTCCAGCCTGGCGACAAAGTGAGACTCTGTCTCAAAAAAAAAAAAAAAAAAAAATTGAGTCACTGGAGAAACATGAGTTTATTGATTGGTATTCTTGTTGACAAGTAGGGCATGTAAATAACCCAGTACATACTGTTGCTTTAATATTTAATTTCCAAAAAAAGTAAAGACTAACTCTTGTTACCCAGTAATTTTTTCAGTTATTTCACTTTTGAAAAAGTATTTGTTGGGCATAGTTAGTAGTTTTTTATTTTTTAGGGTTGTTTTAAAGATAGAGTAATGGGCCAGGTGCAGTGGCTCATGCCTGTAATCCCAGCACTTTGGGAGGCCGAAGTGGGAGGATCACGAGGTCAAGAGATTGACACCATCCTGGCCAACATGGTGAAACCCCATCTCTACTAAAAAATACAAAAGTTAGCTGGGTGCAGTGGCGTGCGCCTGTATTCCCAGCTACTTGGGAGGCTGAGGCAGGAACATTGCTTGAACCTGGGAGGAGGAGGTTGCAGTGAGGTGAGCTTGCGCCACTGCACTCCAGCCTGGTGCCTGGCAACGGAGCGAGACTCTGTATCAAAAAAAAAAATAATAATGTATATGAACATATTTTAAAGTAGATGTGTAATTTATTATTATCATTGTTGTGATATTACGCAAGTAAGTTCAAGTTTCTCCTTATGTTTACCCATTCACAAATTGGGGTAAAATTATTACTGACCCTAATAGGTTATCATGGGAACTAAATGAAGTAGTCATGCATGTATGCCAAGAGCTTGGAACACACTAAACCCCTGGAAAATGCTCACTGTTACATTAGTTATTTCCAATCTTTTTTTTTTCTTTTTTCTTTTTTTCCAAGACAGGGTATCGCTGTGTCACCCAGGCTGGAGTGCAGTGGCCAGTCTCAGCTCACTGCAACCTCCACCTCCTGGACTGAAGCAATCCTCCCACCTTAGCCTCCCGAGTAACTGGGACTACAGGCATGTGCAACATGCCAAGCTAATTTTTTGCATTTTTAGTAGAGACAGATTTTCATCATGTTGGTCTTGAACTCCTGGCCTCAAGTGATCTGCCCTCGTTGGCCTCCCAAAGTGCTGGGATTATAGGCATGAGTCACCATGCCTGGCTGGCTTTATCATTTCTTTATGTTACAGACGTTCCAGTTATACACTTAACTACTTTAAAATGTACAATAAATTACTCTTGACTGTAGTCACCTTGTGCTGTCAAATGCTATATCTGTATTAGTTTGTTTTCACACTGCTATGAAGACATATCCGAGACTGAGTAAGACTGAGTAATTTATGAAGAAAGGTTTAAATGAGAGGGAGGGAGGGAGGGACAATTGGTCCCTCCCTTCTCAATTAAACCGTCCCTCAAGGTTTAATTGAGAAGGAGAGAGAGAGAAAGAGAGAAACTGCCAAATGCTTTTAAATCATCAGATCTCTTGAGAACCCACTTCCTAAATATGAGAATGGCATGGGAGAAACTGCCCCCATGATCCAGTCACCTCCCACCAGGTTCTTCCCCTGACATGTAGGGATTACAATTGGAGATGAGATTTGGGTGGGAACACAGAGCCAAACCATATCAGTATCTTATTTATTCTACCTAATTGTATTTTTGTATCCACTACCCATTCCCACCCCTGCTCCCCACTGCTACCCTTCCCAGCCTCTGGTGACCATGATTTCTACCCTTGATCTCCATGAGTTCAGTTGTTTTAATTTTTAACTCCCACAAATTACCGAGAGCGTGTAAAGTTTGTCTTTCTCTGCCTGGTTTGTTTCACTTAACTGTAATGTCCTCCAGTTCCATCCATGTTGTTACAAATGACAGGATCTCATTCTTTTTTATGGCTGAATAATACTCCATCGTGTATATGTACTGCATTTTCCTTGTCCATTTGTCTGTTGATAGACATTAGGTTGCATCCATAGCTATTACATTTTTAGTGCTCTGTATATTTTCAAAAATGACTCTGGAGTACAGTAACTGACACAAATAAATGTCAATGTTATTCTCTTTCAGATTTACCAAAAATTTATCTCCTGACAAGATAAATCTAAGTACCCTTAAAGGAGAAGGTGAACTGAAGAATTTGGAGTTGGATGAAGAAGTGCTCCAGAATATGTTGGATTTGCCAACATGGCTTGCTATCAACAAAGTTTTTTGTAATAAAGCATCCATTAGGGTGAGACTTTGATATCTGTGGCTTGATATTTGTGGAAGGCCTTTTCTGTTTTCTTTCTATATTTTGACTCTATCTTTTAAAATACTTAGTTTTAGATAATTCTGTAAAAACATTTTTATTAATATAATTTAGAAAGAAAGATACCTTTTGCATAAATGTGTGTGCCTTTTATTTAAAGGCATATATTAACTACTTTATAGATCTTAATTTTTATTTAAATGTGATTTCATAAATATTTTTAAATTATTTGTTAATAAAATAATTGCATCCATTTGGTACATGTTCAAAGATAGTTTTTTCATAAGTTTTATTTTCAGTTGAGACAATATAAACTTGTATTGAGTCGCTGGGCATGGTAGCTCACACTTGTAATGCCAGCACTTTGGAAGGCCGAGGTGGGCAGATTGCTTGAGGCCAGGAGTTTGAGACTAGCCTGGGTAAATAGTGAGACTGCATCTCTACTAAAAAAAAAAAAATAATAATAGCCCGACATGGTAACGCATGCTCCTGTAGTCCCAGCTACTTGGGAAACTGAATCAGAATGATCAATTGAGTCTGGAAGGGTGAGGCTGCAGTGAGTCATGATTGTGCCGCTGCACTCCAGCCTGGGTGACAGAGTGAGACCCTATCTCAAAAAAATTTTTAAAAAGTTAGTAAAACACTCTTTCAAATGAAGACATGAGAACTAATAAATTTGGAATTTTATCCCTTTTCTTCATTAGTTTCTTTTTCAGTTTGAGATTTTTAAGGGTTTCTGTTTACTATTAGTATCATTCCTATTATTATAACTTGTTATCCTACTTATCTTTTTTTTTTTTTTTTTTTTTTGAGATGGAGTCTTGCTCTGTCACCCAGGCTGGAGTATAGTAGTGCTGTCTTAGCTCATTGCAAACTCTGCCTCCCAGATCCATGCCATTCTCCTGCCCCAGCCTCCCGAGTAGCTGGGATTACAGGCACATGCCACCACAACTATTTCATTTTCATATTTTTAGTAGAGATGGGGTTTCACCCTGTTGGTCAACTTGGTCTCGAACTCCTGACCCTAGGTGATCCACCCACCTTCGCCACCCAAAGTGCTGGGATTATAGGCATGAGCCACCATGCCCAGCCAACCTCTACTTATCTTTAATCATATATCAATTTGTGTCCCTTCTTGGTCTTAAAGATGAGGTTTTCGCTAAGAGTCGTCTGCTTAATCAAAATATTGCATGCTGATTTGTTTCATAGAACTGAAATTTGAGTTCCTAAGAAAAGATTATAGAAAAAGTTCCTATATCCTTTGATAGTCTCTTCTAGTTTTTGTTCTATCCTTGGTAAACCTAAATATCTACAACAAGTTAACACTTTTAGTAAAAAATTTTTCTGTTTCAATGGCTTTAGAGGTACAAGTGGTTTTTGTTTACATGAATGAATTGTATAGTGATGAAACAACAGGAGACTGTCTCAAAAAAAATGAAAAAAGAACTTACAATTTCTATTCAAAAGATGACTGAGAAGATAGAGCTAGTAATAATTTCTTATATAAAATGGGTACATCTAATTTCAAAAGTGTGAGTTGCTCAGTTTATTTTGTAATTTAATAAAAGTGATTTTATATAATTTGGTGTGTCTGTCACTATATTAATATAACACCTGTGTTGATTACTGTTTACATTACTTTCTTCTTAATGATTCATCTTAAATTAAAATTTTTTCATTTGTAGATCCCATGGACAAAACTGAAAACACATCCCATCTGTTTGGTGAGTTCTGAAACCACTTCAGAAATAAACATTTATATATATACATTATTTAGCTACTCTGTTCATAGGAATCTTCTGTTTCATGGAAATATAGTCTGGATTTTTCACCATTTCATTAAAAGCTTTCATTTTATTTTGTTAGGACTCAGGTTTCTTATCCTTTAAATGAGAAGTTTTAACCTTAAAATAGGAGCATCTTTAAAGTTCTTCAGGCCTAGAATACTGTCTTCTAAATTGGTATAGTATTTTTTTTTTTTAATTTTTTTTTTTGAGACGGAGTCTTGCTCTGCCGCCAGGCTGTAGTGCAGTGGCACAATCTCGGCTCACTGCAACCTCCACCTCCGGGGTTCAAGTGATTCTTCCACCTCAGCCTCCCGAGTAGCTGGGACCACAGGCAAGTGCCACCATGCCTGGCTAATTTTTTTGTATTTTTAGTAGAGACGGGGGTTTCACCGTGTTGGGCAGGATGGTCTCGATCTCTTGACCTCGTGATCCGCCCACCTCGGCCTCCCAAAGTGCTGGGATTACAGGCATGAGCCACCGCGTCCGGCCTGGTATAGTATTATTTTATTGCATCATTTAACTCTTTGATGATGTACTATGAGATTATTCTTTCAATACCATTTGATCCAGATTGTCTTTGTTTCTCCTTTTACTGATCTAGTAAATTATGAAATATGTTCTTTAATATACTTTGCTTTTTAAGGAAAGTTGAAGAAAATTGATCATTTGGTCCTTCATTCATTTCAAAAATATAATTATCAAGAATATGAATAAAACAAAACAGTTACAGATAACAGTAAATGCTATATATGAAATAGTGAAAGAAGAATGACTGGAATTGTGTTAGTGATGACTATTAAGGACATTAGATCTTTCTTCAAGGAAAAAAGTATTACCCTGAGTAAGAACCTTTTCCATGATTCGTGTGTTTCTTTCTTTCTTTTTTTTTTTTTTTTTTTACATTTCCTGCTTATTTCGTATTTCCCATAGTTTTGTGTCTCATATCTCAGATCTTAGATTAGGATAAGCTTTTTGGGGAAGTTCAATCCTATTTATTAATGTATAATCTTATCAATGGATAGTACATCTGGGATTAGAGATTCTGTTTTCATGAAATCTGATGATTTCAGTACTTAATGGCTA